>JADHZB010002145.1:0-13962 GCA_015657535.1 Nephromyces sp. MM_2019 | reverse complement strand
CCCCAGCCCGCTTCGCTCAAACCCCCCTTCAACAGCTCACATTGCTAGCATCTTTCTCAATCCCAGGAGAATCCATCACTCGAAGCTCCACACCATCTTTGAATCGGATAACGCCCACATGTGGGCGAGTTGTAGAGTAGGGCTCAGGCCCTATCCGTGTGTGATGAGATGTTAGTGCCGCCAGAACTGAAGTTTTCCCAGAGTTTGGAGCGCCTAATAATGCTATATCATTCTGATACACACACACACACACACACAACGCACGATCATACGCGCACACAGGCAGAACCAACGAAGAGAAAATGCACACACATACACAGGTTGAACCAAAGAAGAGAAAATGCGCGCACAGACACACACATTGAATCAAAGAAAGTAGGAAACGCACACACACACACACGCATTCATCATAGTAATTAAAAATACTCTCCTTTTATTCAAGCACAAACTCCCACCTCCTTCCAAGACTCCCAGCACACACACACACACACACACTACGCAAGCAATACTTAGATGCCTCAAAAACTTTGATTTATGTGAAAAATTTCCTTCAAAATATAATTAACACACACTTATGACTATATCATCAGTAAGGGGAAAGATCTTGAGCTTACGCTTTTTCAGAGTATTTACACTACAATGGAGTGCATGTCCACTGTAACAGGTATGTCTATATACATCATAAAAACTAGCGTATATACAACCACTTATCCGTGTATATACACTGCAAAAACCAGTGTATATACACCGACTTACCATAAGCCTTAGCTCGATCTCCAATAAGGTTTTTTCGCCATATTCACCGCGTCTAATTAAAAAAGCAAAGAGACTGAGATAGGGCTATCTCGCAAACTATCAAAGCAACGAAAGGTAATAATCTAAAACATATCTTGATGGTAGTTTCACACACACAGATAGCCAGTAGAAAACATCACGAGATCAAACACACTGATAGTGAATAAAAAATATCATGAGATCACACACACACAATGTCAATTATCACCAAATAGCGTGCTTTCTATATTTACCAAGTAAATGAGGCACACAGAGAGCTTAGCAAAGGATTCACATACTGCAATGGGTAAATAAGCCTTGATAAGCATCGTTCAAGGCATTGGGAAATCCACTATACTATTGTGTATGCGTTTCGATAGATAAAAGCTTCTATATACATACCTTCCGTCATTTTTTCTCCTTGAAGAAGGGCCTAAACCTCCACGTCCACCATGTGCTACCGTAAGCTCTTCTCCTGAAGTTAGAAACTGATACCTTAACGCACAAGCATAAGAGATTCCATCACACACGCGAAGTAGAACACAATCAAAAGAAGTTTCAACACGCACAAACAACCAGATAAATACATATATCAGAATTAAGCATGTACTATTGTGTGTTAGTAGAAGATACAGCTAGGAAAGCCACACACCAGAAGATGCTCTTGTGCACACGCCTTCTATAAGGGCTCAGAATAGGCTGAGGGAGCCTCTTCCTCACGATCGTCCCCAGTGGAACCTGCACCGTCAAATCTTTAGCGTGGAGTCCTCTGGAAGTGCCGTGCCCATCACCTCCATCCTTAGCCTTAATCTAAGGGAGAGAGTAACCATAAAGCAAAATTCACACACACACCTAAAACCACACAAAATCATATATAATGACACACACAATCCCACAAAAAAAAATTAAAAAGGTACTGTAGTCAGTATATACAAACACACACATCGACACCTCAACGTAAGTAAACGGACACACACACACACACACACGAAGAAGCGAACAAGCACACACGCTGTAACAAAAGTTCACTCGTCCTCAAAGCCTTCGAGGAGTAAAAATAGGCTATAAACACAGAGACCACAAAAACGCACTACCTTAGGCACATATAAGTATGTAGGCGCGTGTATCTCAACATATACAACTATACAAGGAAATATCTTTTATTCCGTAAACACACACACAAGTATCAGAGGTATAGCAGCTGATGTTATTCAACAAAGTAAAAGAAGAAGAGGAAGAAGACGAAAAACGAATAGACGAATAAGAGGGAGAAGAGAAACACATAGGAGAAAAATCACACTAAAAGAAGAAGAGGAAGAGTATCAAAGCTCATAAGGCAGAAGAAAGCTTAAGTATGCGAAAAACTAGAAGATACAGCCAATCAAGCTTCCAACAGTAACTAGCACACCAATCACTGCCACAATCACCTTCTTTTCTATTGTTAAAAAGTCTTCACATAAGTGTGTTGACTTCAGTATAACATCTCCTCCATGGCCTCCATACCCTGGACCTTTGAAGTTACGACTTCTGAAAGCACACACACGCCAAGACAACAGGAATTAAACAAGCAGGTAAGGCGATACAAGGGCAAGCAAAAACGGCAAAAAAGCAAAATTTTTTACACAAAAGGCACTCGTAATATCTCACACACACACAACCATCACGCATAACAGAAGCAGCCATGTTATGTCACATACACACATACTCGTCACAACTTTCTCATACACACGGACTCCTCACAACTTCCACCCACAAACACACTCATCAGAACTCTCTCTCACACACACACTTATCGATATCGCTTGCTACAAGCTTCATAGAGCATTTTCAAGCTTCAAATAGCAGCTTCAACAGAGGAAAAAAGATGAGCCTGCAGCCTACCGATAGGCGTGTGGCTTAGGATTTCCTCCTCTTCCAGCAACACACTTAACCCAAGAAAAGTCTACAAAAGGCTTCTCAAAACGAGGGAAAGATTCTATGTCCTCATTAGTGACTGCATTCATCAATTGATAGTCTTTATCTCCCACCTCTACAGACTGTTTGATAGTAGAGTCGCTCAAATCATACGAATCTGCGAAAAAATCCACACACAGCAACACACATTGCAATGCTGTATGCTTCATGTATATGCGGTGGCTGCCTGGTAAACACTGAGCTATACCCGCACACGGATGTGGAGAGGTACACACGCACATGTGCAGAGGCATACATATGACACACATGAACACACAATAACACGCACACAATAATAAACAAAAAAAAGCACATGAGCACACACTGGTATCAGTGACTAAATAACGAGTTGTAAATCATACAGCAAAGCATTTGAGGAGGTAAAAAGCAAGATAAAAGCCACGCTAAACCCTAAACCCTAAATTAGGTATTCATATTAATCATTCACAGCCTGCCTAACCTTTAACCTGACAAGAACTTCCCACATTCTCTTCAAGATTTTCACTGAAGCAACTCTTTTCAGAGAAGCATCGCCTAATACTTGAAGCTCTAAATCCTTGATTGATGAAAGCCCTGGATAAGCAGCCTAACACCATAAGTAACATCTTTCAATACACACCATATAGCTACGAATAGCTAAACATAGTGGCAGCATCAAAGTTAAGGAGGAAAAAACATCCATAACCCATTGAGTAAGAGCGAGGAGGGGGGTGGAGGAGAAGAAGGAGAAGAAGAAGAAGAAGAAGAAGAAGAAGAAGAAGAAGAAGAAGAAGAAGGAGAAGAAGAAGAAGGAGAAGAAGAAGAAGAAGAAGAAGCGGAAGAAGATGAAGATGAAGAAAAAGGAGAAAAAGAAGCGGAAGTAGAAGAAGAAAAGCCTAGAGAACCTAAAGAAGATGAAAAATGGAAAAAGAAGTAGATTAGCGAGAAAAAAATGCAGAAGAAACAGGAAAAAGCAGCGGGAAGTGGCGTGAAGGGATATTTTCCGCTCTTTTAGTGCTTCCCCACTATCTGAAGTTGAATAACAAAGTAAGATAAGCACCTCAAGAGGTTTTTGAGGAAGATTTCAAGAAGATGGAACATCTTCAAATAACATCATCTTCATATGCAAATTTTGGAATATCTTCACTGATTCGTTTCTTATGCATTTTCTTCATGAAAAAGTCTAATTAAGTTCTCTTTATACGATGCAATTGATATGCAGAAAACGTTAAAACTTCACCAGAAATCTTAAAAAAATCGGAGAATGGTAGGCCATTTAGGGGGGATTTTTGGTGAAGGGGAGCTGTAGTTGCTCCAATAGTGAGGTGTGACACACTAGCTTAGAGGAGAGCTAACGCACTAACTTAGAGGAGAGCTAAGACACTAACTTTGAGGAGAGCTAAGACACTAACTTAGAGGAGAGCTAACAGCTGGTAAATTACAGGAAGCTAACTCGGTAGCTTAGAGAGCAGCAACACATATGCACTCCGTAATACACACAGTTATACAGCTGCTAATATAGTCGCTTATACTGCTGCTAACACGCAGAGCGATACAGTAGCAGACACACAGGCACACACACGCATAAAAATACACCGAAGTAGTCGTATTCACGAGGGTGAAGTGGGAGGCTTGAAGTTGCTCTCATTGAATGGCAGAAGTAGAAGAAAGGCTAGCAAAAACACAAAGTAAGACGCTCTTGAAGGCGCTAATATGTGTGTGTCTGCTCTTTGCAAACCTTGCATTGTTTTCATGTGTTGCGATGAATCTTTAGATGTGTCTAACCCTATGCCCGGCAATGTGTGTGTGTCACCTTTTCGGAATCTTAATCTCCCTACTGCATTGTAGTCTGCTTCCCTGCCGAACCATAACGAGTGTGAGTCTATCAGCTTGTGCGTGAGCATCTCATCTTGTGTGTGAATCCAAGCCAACCTTGTGTTTGAGTACCTCATCTTATGTGTTAATCCTTGCCCATCTTATGTGCTAATTTCCCACCACCTTCTCCTAAAATCTCACCCCGTATCTTCTAATCCCCCACCACCTAGTGTGTGGGGGAGTATCTATCGTCTATACGCACAGCAGCATCTCCGTGTATAGCCGAAACACGTGTGTGTGCTTATCAATAGGTGTGTGCGAAAGAATATTAATTGAGTGCTAGCCGCTGCATATACGTCTAAACCTCCACTAACAAATTAGCGGGCGAATACTGTTGATTCAGGGTTCGCCTAGAATACCGCCAGCGTAGTGTGTTGTGTGTGATTTGAAGTATATCGAAGCTGCTTATCTCTAGGAGTTGGATACAGCAGTGTATATACACCCCCTTAGTGACTTGGGAGTAAATGCTATTTGAAGTATCTACTATGTAAAATGCGCAAAATCACACACTTCAGCTACTGCTCTTATAGATGCAGCAAGTGTACATACACTCCACCCTCCCTTACCCATGTCCCCCTCTATAGTCGAACGCTCACACACAAGCGAGGTAGAGCCTTAAACTCCCTAAAAATGCCACTGTTTTACGCGCACACAACTTCACTAGTTTATCTGACGCTAGGAAGGCTCTCTGATAGCCCCATTTCATTGGTGGCACACACACATGCTGAGGATGCCTGGTTACTACTTCCAGTGTAGGTACATCCACCAAAAACAGCGACATATATATTGAAGGATAGACTAAATGAAAACTTAGCAAGGGGCATGTCTGTGTCTGCATGAGGGCGTAAGCTTAAATCTTTCACCTAAACTGCAAGCGGCAGTATGTGTGTGTGCTGTTCCTTTCCGATGAATAGAGCGAAACGGTGGCGGCGTTATATTTTTTTAAAAGACTCGTTCTACCATACCTACACCTTTTACGGCACACACAGGGGTGAGGCTAAAGAAGGATAAACAGTAGCCGGTTTGTAAGGCACACATACACAGGGGGGTGATGCTAAACTATAAAACACAGTTGCAAGCATCTTCAGTATACATCCACATTGATACTAAACTGTGACACTCCCTCATATTCCTACCGCGCACACAGCTGCATCTTCATACAACACACACACGCAGTCATACTTTCACACAACACAAACACCCAGTCACACCTTCCAGCCACATCCATACGCGGCCACACCTTCCTACCACATACACGGCTACATCTTGCTACCACACACTTACATAGATACACCTTCCTACTATGCACACACACAGCTATACCCCCCCACTACACACATGCAGAATTATACCCTCTTACCTCGCACACACACAGCTATACCCCCCCACTACAAACATACACACAGTAATGTCTTTTCACTGCTGCTTCTACAGACTGTAGTTTGCAGTAAACTTTTTCAGGCATGTGACAGGAGTTTCAAGTGTGCTGGTAGAAGAAGCGTCACCAGATGGCTTCACCTTAGTTTCAGTGTGTGTTTTCGCGTGTGTACGGGGGAGGCTAAATGCCACATTAAGAGCTAAGCACGGGCAGCTACGCTGAGTTTACGTGTGTGCGTTTGTGTGTGTGTCTATGTGTGTGTGTTTCTCGGTACGCGCAACTTGAGTACAAGTTGCGGTCGCTCGTGTGTGCATGTATAACTGAGTTCTTGTGTGTGT
The DNA here is from genome assembly GCA_015657535.1 of Nephromyces sp. MM_2019. Taxonomy (NCBI): domain Eukaryota; phylum Apicomplexa; class Aconoidasida; order Nephromycida; genus Nephromyces; species Nephromyces sp. MM_2019. Next base: position 7,665 of record JADHZB010002145.1, on the reverse strand, counting down.
GCATGGCAGTTCCTAGATGTGTGTGAGCGCAGGAAGGCGTGTAGTGGCTTATACGTGTGTGCGGCTGCATGAATGGCTAGGCGTATTGTTAAGCTCAAATCAAGGTATTATATTTGAGTTTGTGCTTGTATGCGTTGTAGTTTGTGCATATGCCTGTGTGCTTGTGTGCGTTGTGGTTGGTGCACAAACTTCTGTGTGTGTGCTTTTATGTCCTGTAGTTTATACGTATGCCTGTGTGTGTGCGTGTATCTGCGCTGTGGCTTATACGTGTGCATATATGTTTCTGTGCGTACTCTTAGGTAACCGTATCTTTGTGGGTATTACTGTTCAAGTTCGTTTCTTGATTAGCTTTAAAGTAGGCACGGGGAGCGGGAAAGTTAGCATCAGCGCTCCTTTGCACCTTCGTCTTCCTTGCGTGTGTGTGTACTTGTATGCGTGCGAGTTGAGAAACCTCCAATCAGTATCTGAATTTATCGTGCTGCATTGCATGCGTAGTTCAGCACAAAAAATATTTTCAAAACCCAGTGTTAGTACATGTGTATGTTTGTGCGCACGTGTGTCTACATATGTGTGTGTCTGTGCATGATTCTCAAACCTATAGATTAACCTTTTATCCAGAGCTTTTAGGTGTGTTCACACAAATACACAGTTTTTGTGTGTGATATTCTTGGTTAAACAAGGATGAGATTCTATTCATCCACGACAAGGAAAAAAACCTTAGTAGAATCCACGAGATCTGCAGCTTCTTCCCAGCTACCCGCTGCACAAAGGGATAATCAGTGACAGATGTGTGTGTGTCAAGCTCTGATAGCAGAGATTGATGCTCTCAACAGTGTGTGGGTAGTCAGAGAGCATCTACTATCACTGTGTGTATGAGGAAAATTAGCTCATGAAGAAAGCAATAGTAGTGTGTGTACCCAGAAGATGCCCATAAGGCAAACAAGAGTAGTGTGCATGTAAGGAGCATATACTCGTAAAGTAAACAAGAGTAGTGTGTACGTGTGCAGAAGAAGCTTATAAACCAAACAAGAGTATTTTGTGAAGACGCTGATGAAGCAAATAAGATTCGTGTGTGCGCAGAGAAGACGCTGATGAAGCAAACAAAAGTAGTGTGCGTGTGTTTGTAAGGAGAGGAAGCTCATGAAGACACGATTCTTTTTAAGGTATCGAACTTCACAGCAAACCAGGTGATATCTCAATGAAATGCACTGTATGGAGCAGCAATTGGAGCTCACACACACGCTTGATGCAGGGGCACATATCAATAACCTCACTATAAGGGATACTAACAACAGGTGCAATCAAAATTTACCGTTATGCACACATGAGCACATTGCACATATACACAAGTACATCGCACCCAAAAATTATACTACACACACTATCCCCCGAGTCTATACACTCCAGAGGACTCATAGCATATTGCAGGGAGGAGATTTCGCACACGAGATAGCGTAGCAGAACAAAACCAACTTACACGATACCCAGAGCAACGCACGATTACACAGAGTGTAACAAGCAATTACATACACTATACTAAAACATACAATAAACTACGTACCGTACTCCAAACACTATAGCACAAACATAATATAACGTATACGCTGCATACACACTGTCTAAGATATAGTCTATAGTCCAGATAAACATACTCCACACTCCATCAACTCTACGCACACACTCTACAAACTCTAGACACGCTCCAAATACTCATACTTTACGCACTCCACATACATTCCACACATACAACACGCCATACAACCCACATACACACCACCATGGAGCTCAAGAAGATAACGATCAAGAATCGCACAGAGCTGCTACCAGAAATCACAACTACTGCCTCCTTATCTCGCCCAATCTCGGATGAATTAAAGCATCTTGAGTCTCGGCTGCCAACCCTAGTAGCTAACGGCCTAGAAGCTGATGTAATTAAAGTATTGAGATGCTTCCTCATGCGTCATCCTCGGTCTACAGAAGCCCTTCATCTTCTTGCTACCATATACTTCCAGAGTGATAACTTTTCGAATGCGATTTCTTTGCTGTATGCCATCCTTTTCTGCGAGCCTTACAATTCAAAGGTTGATAGTATACTCCACGAGTATGAGGGAGCTCAACTTCGAAAGTACTGCCAGTTACCACACAAGTTTAAGATTCAAATTCTCACACACAGAACCCCCACAACGAGGTTTTGGTGGCATACGAATGCGAACCTTCCTCCTTCCACTTTTGAGAAGAGGAGTCAATCGTATGCGCCTTCGTTCCAGGCTGCTGATGAATCTATCGCGAATGCGGACGATCTAGAGGGAGGCTTGAAAGAGGGGGGAAAAGGTGAAGATAGAGGAGAGCGTGGAGACGATGGTGAAACCAACACCTCAGGGCTACCCCTTAGCATTTCTGAGGCGATTTCACGGCCGGCGTGGAAGCTAGAAACCTCGCAGAAACACTCGTCTTCAGAGAATACCTCATTCTTCAACTGGAGGGGAGGGAAGAAGTTTCAGTTCATAAGAAGCGGAAAGATCAAAGTACAGGTGATTTCTCGCAAGTCTATCGAGCCAGGAGAGGTTGTAGTGACTGTGAAGCCCTTCACTGTATCTCCATATCTTCCTCCAGACCATCAAGTCTACCCAACCTGTTTTCACTGCTTGAAGGAAAGATCTATACCTGGGAAGGTATACTCTTGCCCACTGAACCCCCACAACTGTCCGTTGGTGTTTTGCTCGTGGGAGTGTGTGATGAGCAACATCCAGCAACACACAGAGGAGTGCGCTCACCTTGCAGTGATATTCGCAGCAGCTAGAGAAGCAGGTTTACTCCAAACGACAGTCCTTCACATCTTCAGAACTCTCATCAAGATCAGGCTTGAGCAGCGATACAAGCGTCCTGGGGAAGACACACTAGCACAGCTTCTAGAGCTTCCATCATACTATCATCAGGTCAAGCTAGCACAGCCAGAAATTCTGCATTCATTCGAGATCCTAGCGACTCGTCTACACACACAATTTCCCCCCAAATTCTACCTAAACCTCTCTCATAGGCAGCTAACTGAGCTGATGCTAATCATCTGGGCTCAGTCTTGCTTTGTAAAGTATAACTCTCCATCTGCTTGGCAGCATCAATCAGATCCAGCTGTGGCGATAGGCATTGTTCTTAGCCCGGTGCTAGGAGGCTTTAATCATAGCTGTGTACCCACCTGTGATTACAGCTTTGATGAAGACGGCAGGGTGACAATCAGAGCAATTACTGCGATTCCACCTGGAGGTGTGTTGTGTGTGAGCTTCCTACCAGACCTATACATTCCGGCAACCATGAGAAAAAACTTGAAGAGCATACCAAAAGTCTTGGGATGCAGCTGCATACGATGCTGCACTGGAAGCGAGGGTGATCGGCTTCTCACAAGCATTCGTTGCAAGGCGTGTGTACGTGATTTCGTCTCGATCAAGAGGGAGGGGTGCATCGAGGCTTTGCTAGAACTCTATGGGACTGCCACGTATCAAGAAACTGCAGTCATCAAGTTGCTCTCCTCGTACGGCAGATCAAAGTCGCAACGGAAGCTAGACACAACCCTAGTAAAGAGCATGTCAATCAAAGAGGGTTCTGAAGAGGATAAGGGGAAGAAAGATGGCAAAGAGTGTGGAGATGAAGCAGCACTTCCATCGGTTTTGCAGCGAGGTTCAAGCTTCAGCTCTGGTGCAATAAGCGCCAAATCGCCAGCACACGGAAAGCCTCCCATCTTCCGACAGGAAAGCCAGATGTCTTCATTCAATAGCTCCTTCGAAGACGACGAGAAGCAGAGGCTGCACGGCAAGCAGCAGGTGCAAGATGATGTCTTCAAATCGAAGAACTTTGCTGCCACCATCAACCATCGCCTATCCTCCAAATCTTCACATTTTTTGTTAGAGCACCAGAAGGAAGCAGGTGCCTTCAAGAATCTGTTTCCAACCCTAGAAGAAACGGATGAATCCTCGAGTGTCTCCTCTTCTTCTACAGTATCCGAAGGAGCTCTTTCAAGAGGAAGCAGAAGACAACCATCTTCTAGCAAACCCTCAGACCAGCACTCAGAAGTAGCAAGAAGCACACGCACTAGCAGTATTCAACCTCAATCTTCAAAGAACTACGCAGACGGGCATCCTCGAAATCTCTACCCAAAAGCCACCTGGTACTGCAGAACTTGTGGGGATATCTCAGCTTTTGATGCTTCTGAATACAACCGGATGAACAAGAAGATAAATCTGATGTTTGAAGATGCAGAGAACGAGTTTATCAGAGGCAATAATGTCTCTGCTAGGCAAAAGTTTCAGCGTATAATCAATAGATACTCATCAAAACTTCATCCTAATCATCACATTCTCTTCAATTCCAACGTTATACTAGCAGGGTTGCTCAAGCACAATCCTGATACGAGCATAGTCCAAGCTTTGGTGTGTTTGAGGAGGGCTACAATTGCAGCTGAAGCAGTCCTACCCCCCTGCCATATGGATAAGATGCATCTTCATCTAGCACTAGCCGATGCTACTATCTCAGTATCAAACCTCGATAAGATCTGCAATAGGGGGAATGGCATACCTCCAGATCATATTCTCAGCCATATAATGATGGCTCTGTGGAATGCCACTGTACTTACAGGAAAAGACTCCACCATCACCCTCATTATAATCAAGAAACTACGAGCTGCAGCTGCGAGCTTCAACCTCTGCACACCTCCTTTGCCTTATCGGGTTACCGGGAATATCTGGGAGCCGTGGCTTAACTTTTGCAGAGAGGCTAGCGAAGTTCCCACGCTAGTTATAAAGGTGAGGTGGTGGGGGGTGGTGGGAGGTGTTGGAGGGGCTGAGAAAGTTTTAGAGGGATAAGGGGGTGTTGAGTGTGTGGGGGTTTGTAAAGGGCCAGGAGGGTGTAGTCGCTGCTGTATTGGTGTTAAAGCAGCGTATCAGAACGAAACAGAATATACAGCGGGTCTCAGCTTCACATTGTGCGCTGTGAGTCTGCGTGTATGTACACACGCAGATATGCATCCATACTTGGGCAGCGATACTTCCTTAGTTCTTTCAAAGAACAGAAAAATACCCACGCTCTTATTGATAGCACACACACACACGCAACTATAGAAAAGTCACCAATCAAAGTGCATCACCAGACTGCCTAAGCACGTGAAGAAGCAAAAACACATCAATGAAGTCCGCATTCAGACCTCATAGGAAAAATAGTATGTTAGTGTGTGTCTTCCTGTCATTCTTCCTTGGCAGTGTGTGACTTATCCTCAAAAAACGCACGTGTGTGCGCGTGCGTTTTTTGCATTCGTGTCTGTACCTGCATTCTGCCTGTGCTGCCGGTTTCGGTTTCATTCGTGTGTGTGGGTCTATCTACCCTGCAGGTGTGTGTGATTGCTGTTTTAAACTTCTCATGCTCGGAATTTGCTCTTGTTAGGATGCTAAGAGGATACTGAAAGACGATCCATCTGCTCCAGCGTTTAGGGTAGCACGAAAGGGCACACACGAAGGCGCACACATCATTCCCATCCTGAAATTCTTTGAAAATGTGATGGAATACGGCACAGGACTAACAATCATTAGTATAGCGATGATGAACAATCACCTGAAGCTCGTAGAAAAGTAAGTCATTGTATAGCTTGTGAGTGTGTGTGCACACACCGAGTTGCTGGTATAATGAAGAACCCCACATACGCGTTGGGCGAGTGTGGGCGCGTACGCCCAGTTGCTAGCGTGGTGAAGAATCCCATACGCATACTTGTGAGTGTAAGTACACACACACCCAGTCGCCGGAGTGGTGAAGAATGTTGTCACACACATACGCATTGGGTGAGTGTATTTACACCCACCCAGGTTCTAGGGTAGAGAAGTCATAAAATTCTCTAGACCAACAAAAAGTGTGCATTCTCTACCCCCCACCTTGAAAGTAGAGCCGTAAAAATCATGTCTTCTCGCTTGTGTTGCTTTGAAGAGGTTTTGCTCGTAATTCCCCCGTATGTTTGATTCCTCAGAGAGTCAGGATATTTGAGGAATATATTTAAGCGAATATTCTGTAAGTGCGTGTGCGTCTCTTGCAGACATATAGACTTGCTTGTGGCTGAGCGTTTAGATATTCATACCCCACAGACCTACACCACCTCTAATCTTCAAATCTACTCTCTAGATTGCCACATCCCCACACACCAACCTCCCATGATCTCTAAACCCTATAAGCCTAAGATCCCAATCCTAACCCAGACACCATCCCTAAACTACCATAATCCCACGCCCTATCAACCCCGACCCTGCCCACCCCACCCACCCCATCCCCCTCCATCCCCTCCATTCAGACTAGTTGAAGCAGGAGTCGACTACCTCTCCCCCAACGAATGGGGAGTCACCCCCCTCATAGCAATGAGCTCCACGGTTCTCCCCTTTTCAAGAAACACACCTGCTGCTGATTTTCCCATCTACTCTAAGGAGTGTGAGCAGATCGACGTGATACAAGCGAAGATACTGAGGATTATGCAAAAGAAAGCAGTTGTAACAGACTTATCATATGCAAAAACACTCAGAAACCCAAGAAAAGGAGGAAGAAGTACTACCACCTCAAACTTCTCCAGGAGAGCAACACACACAACAGAAGACGAACACGCACAGCAACACACTACCCCCCCCACAGATGACTCCTCATCTACCAGCTCTCACCTCGAAGAGCTGCGTTTGGCAGCAGAAAATACTCAAAAATTCATCAAAAACCCCACATATTATCATTCCGCTCAGAATCTGCTGATTTCTGCTTGCACTGCTAAGCTGCTTGGCTCCTCTACAGCTCTACACTATGCTGTAGCTCGAGGAAAGCTCGAGTTAACTAGGCAGCTTATACGAGCAGGCTGCCATATAATGTGTTTAAATGCCGAGTATGCAGCTCCTATACACATTGCTACTGCTGCTGGAAACTTAGATATGACGAAGCTACTAGTAGACTACGGATCTAAGATCGATGTATCTACAGGCAATGGAGAAACCCCCATGATCTTAGCTGCACACTCGTTGAATGTCTCACTAATTGAATACCTCCTAGTGATATTGGCTGACTTAAACGCTACGACTACGACGGAGAAACTAAACGTTCTACATGCTTTGGTGGTTGGTGTGTGTGGCCTCTTCAAGGCTGATTTCACAGTGATGTACCAGCAAGACTCGCTTCTTACCCTACAGCTTACTGGCTACAACACTCCTATGCACAGGAAAGATGCTTACTCCACACACACATACACCAAAGGTCCACCCTACTTCAACCTTATGAAGCATATTGAGCTCCAGTCTCCAATGGTGAGTATGATCGATGAGAAAGAGGCCTTTGTGCACCCATCGTGTGTGTTGCAGAGGTTATCTAGAGGCCTGAAGACCGCCGAGGTCATACTGCAAAATTGCTCTCCTAAGCTCTTGGTGAGACGAACTACGTCGGGCTATACCCCACACGAGCTCCTGATTGCTCTATGGGATAGACTTATTGAATACAGGCATAGAGTGCTTGACACCTGCGACTTAACACTAGGGCTTATTGATGAAGAAAGATCGAAGCTTGAAGAAGGCTGGACGACGGCAGCTCGACTTGTTAACAGGCTGAAATGTATGCTAGAGCCAAATCCTGAGAATGAGGACTTTGAGGAAGATGAGCACATGGAGGGGG
>JADHZB010002142.1:35169-37729 GCA_015657535.1 Nephromyces sp. MM_2019 | reverse complement strand
TATATATATATATATATGTGTGTAAGCTTAAATGATTTTTAATTAGAAGTAATTACTTGGTGGGATAATACTTTCTTCCATTAAATTTTGATGAGGATCATCTATTGATATGTAATGTTCATCCTATATTAAGTCGATATATATATTAATTTGTATATAAATCAATACATACACATAACATACATACACAATATACACATAATATACATATATACGCACAATATATATATATAGGATCTAAATTAATTTTCAATGAATAATAAACATAAAAATAGATTAAACACACCCAAATTACAATATTAAAAATAATACACACAACAAAAATGTACCTCACAAGCAAATAATTGCTCTGATTGTGCGTGTAAATTTTGTTCAAATTCATCTTCAGAGTGTGTGTGTGTATCTGTGTGTGGCCCAATACTAAATAATTTCATTTTATGAGCAAAAAATTCGATAGTAGAGCCCACAAATAATGTTGTAATGATAACTATAGCTAACGTAGTTGTGAGTATGATATCCTATAATATATACGCACATAGTTAAAAAAATTATATATATATATATAAATTTATACACACATTTATAATATATATATATATATATATATATATATAAATATACACATTAATAATATAATATATTGATATATTTATTATATGCGTGTGTATGTAGATATATGTGTGTGTATGTAGATGTGTGTGTGTATGTAGATATGTGTGTGTATGTAGATATGTGTATGTGTGTAGATGTATGTATGTGTGTAGATGTATGTATGTGTGTAGATGTATGTATGTGTGTAGATGTATGTATGTGTGTTGATGTGTGTGTGTGTGTATGTAGACATGCGTATGTGCAGATATGTATGTTGATGTTTGTGTGTGTGAAGATATGTGTGTATGTCCAGATGTATGTGTAAAGATATGTATGTATGTGTGAAGATATGTATGTATGTGTATAGAAATGTGTGTGTGTATGTATGTGTATAGAAATGTGTGTGTGTATGTATGTGTATAGGAGTGTGTGTGTATGTGTGTGCGTTTGTATATTTAAAAAAAATAAACTCACTCGATTAGTTTTACACATTTCTAAATTTTTATCATCGGGACAGGTTACTAACACGGCTAATGTAAATCCTACACCTCCTCTTAAACCAGAAATAAACATCATTACTTGTTGATTTATTGTAATCTTACGTTGTGTTGAACGAGCCCTACACACATATATATAAGTGTGTGTGTTTAGGTATGTATATGTGTATGTTTAGGAGTATGTAGGTATGTGTATATGTAAAGTAGGAATATAGTGTATCTAGATTATTTAAGTGTGTATCTGTACATGTGTGTGTATATGTATATCTATGTATATTTATGTATATATGTGTGTGTGTAAATTTTGAAAATAAATTACGAACAAGTTCAATAAATAAGAAAATGGGAAAATGTGTATAGCTCTTCCAATAAGGCATAATAAGAAAGAAATTCCAATCATATAAAGATTCCATTGTCTTGTGGCTGAGCACACACAAAAATATTTAATACACACAAATACATAAAGTGTGTAGATAAAGTTAATAATTGTAGTGTAAATATTGGTATTATTAAAGCGTGTGTAAAAATGTTTTAACATCGCGTTATTATATATTATATATGTACTCGAAAATTTCATGAAAAATCAACACGCTAGATACATATATAAATATATAAATATATATATATATATATATGTGTGTTTACATAATATATAGAAGTCATATAGATATATCTACTTACAAGTCTGAACATACATATAAATATAAATATACACACATAAAAACATATATATACATACACATAAATAGATATACATACACACAAGTATATATATTCACACATATCAATCTATAAATATATATATACAAGTATATAAATACACACATATATATATAGACACTAACCGATATATTGAATAATAGTAAAACCAATGAGTGCATATATAATTTGTTCAAATGAAAAACTTATTGCTTTGAAAATATAAGTTGAAGTTGTTCGCCCTCTATGTGATAAATTGTGGCTAAGAAATAAATAAAATGTTTAAATTTAAATATATATATATATATATATATATATATAATTATATATGATCAAGTGTAATATATATAAACACATATATATGATCTATATGCATTATTGATATATTTAAATATATAAATGTAATCCTATTATATGTTGCGTTAACATAAATCACACACTATTATATCATATATACATAATAAAGCACATACATTACACTATATACACACACATTACACTATATACACACACATTACACTATATATACAGGTATTACACTATATACACAGGTATTACACTATATACACAGGTATTACACTATATACACAGATATTACACTATATACACAGATATTATACACAGATATTACACTATACTTACGCATATTACACTATATACACACACATTACACTATATTTACACATATTACACTATATTTACACACATTACACTATATTTACACACATTACACTATATTTACACACATTACACTATATTTATACACATTACAC
>JADHZB010002142.1:25169-32669 GCA_015657535.1 Nephromyces sp. MM_2019 | reverse complement strand
TATATATATATATTTATATATATATAGTAATGTAATAAATTAATTATGTGGGGATAACTTATGTCTAAAATTGTTGTTTGAGTGTCAATTTTATATGAATGTCAATGAGTGTGTGTGTGAGTATTTGTACAAGTCTAAATGTTTGTCTATTTGTATATATTTATCTATATAGCGTGTGTGTGTATATATGTGTGTGTATGTGTGTGATTGTGTATAGGTGTGTGTGCTTGGGTGGTGAGTGCACAATTTGATGTCTAACTTTTCCATTGTGTGTTAATTTTTTTTTGGTCAATTTTGTACTTCAAAGCTTTGAGTGAAATTTTACTATTTGTTTATGCTGTCTTAGTGTATATGTGCATGTGTGTGTGCATGTGTGTGTGCATGTGTGTGTGTGCATGTGTGTGTGTGCATGTGTGTGTGTGCATGTATGTGTACATGTGTGTGGTCATGTGTGTGACTGTATGCTTGGATTTGTATTTATAAGTGTGTGTGTGTCTATCAATTTTCTTTAACTTTAAGTGTAAGTGTGTATTTGAGTTTGTATTTATCAATTATTTAAATGTATATGTGCAAGTGTGTGTTTATGTCCATTTATATGTATATGTCTATATCTATTAGAAAAAGTGCTGTGTGTAGATATATATGTCTGTGTGTGTGTATTTATGTTTATATCTGTGTAGATGTGAAGATTTAGATGTCTTTATGTGTACATAATTATATGCATAAGTGTGTGTATGTATGCATTTATACAAATGTGTGATTCTCCTTTTTTGTTTTAGAATTGTTTTATTTATAGTTATAATTGTGTGTGTATGCATATATCTATATATAAACGTATACTAGATATTAAGATATTCACACAGCAAAATGAAAATAAGTATATTTTCTACACTTATATCATGTGTGTGTGTAATTTTACACTTAAATATATATATATATTTATTTAAACTTAATGGTGTGTTGTGTGTTAATTCTGATATTTTAGCTATACCTATGTGTATATAGCTTCTTTATATGTGTGTGTTTAGTAGTATGTGTGTATATAGTAGTATGTGTGTACATGCATAAATATTTATCAAACGAAATCAATTGTTTAAACATATTTACACACACACACTCAAAATTTTTGGAAAAATAGTGCATACGATTAACCTGAGTATATGTTTCAATTTCTTTTTAAACAATATACAATATTATATTACACAGAAACATAGACACATATATATATATATAACTTAAATATGTGAATTTTTATATGTAAATAAATACACACATAGATAATATAATTATTTAGTATATTTTTATTTCACACATTCTTATATATATAGTGAGCTGCGTTTGATCAAAAGTAATTTAATAAAAAATCACATTGGTGTGTATATGTTTTTATATGTGGGAATGTTTTTGTGTATGTTTTTATATGTGCGTATGTTTTTATATGTGTGTATGTTTTTATATGTGTGTATGTTTTTATATGTGTGTATGTTTTTATATCTGTGTATATTTTTATATGTGTGTATGTTTTTATGTGTGTATGTTTTTATATCTGTGTATGTTTTTATATGTGTGTATATTTTTATATGTGTGTATGTTTTTATATGTGTGTATATTTTTATGTGTGTATGTTTTTATATGTATTTGTAAATATATATGTAAATAAGTGAAATGTGTTTGAATGTTTGTCAATGTGTAAATGTGTGTCAATGTCAAAATGTATCATAATTTGAAAATGTGTGTAAATCTGTAAATGTGTGTATAATACATTAAAGTATATAGAAATTTGTGTAATTAAATGTATTAAAGGCAATTTAAGTCTCAAAAATATAAAAAAAGGAAAATAACTTCATTTAAAATTGATAAGATAGTTTTAAAATTTAGATGTTTCTAATTATGTGTGTGTATTTATTTACACGCAATTTTGTGTGTAAAAAATTTATACATTTTTATAATTAATTAATTTTTTTCTCTTGGGATGCTCGTAGTATAAGTTTGGTAGAGTTGTAGTAATAAACAAGCTGTACAAAGAATAGATAACATGTACACACATATAATCATATATATTTATATGTGTATGTGTTTGTGTTAAAATCAATATTTTATACACATATATATGTATAAAACAAGATTATAGCACTCAATTAAATTCACACACACATATATATACATATATATAAGCATATATACAGACATACAAAGATTAAGAATATCCCTCATTTAGATATGAAAAAAAAGAATTAGGCTTACACACATATATACTAGAAATTTAACACACATTTTAAGACACATTAATTGATATACACACACGCTCTTATCCTAAATCTTACAGGGCAATCACAAAACAACACAAGCAAAATACATTACACTTTTCTATTTAGCACATATGTGTTATATTTATTAAATACTATAACCATATATACACAACTAAAACACCCCATACACATACACACACCCCACCCCACACATACACACGCACACACCACCCCACACACCTCAAATCCCAATTCCACAAACCCCTAATCCCAATCCCACACACACACACGCACACACACGCACACAATCCCAAATAACCCCCAACTTCTTTATATATATATATACACACACACTCTCCCTACACACACACACAGACCCTACACACAGACCTGAAAAAACATAGTTGATTTCAAGAGTGTGCCAATAAAAAAATAAAGGGAAAGGAAGAAATCTTTAGCAATGAAAGCTGAGGTGTATGTACGTACAATATTTCCAAATAATAAAATTGAAATCATCGGCATTGAAATTTGGCCTGTGTGTTTTTGTTTATAATTTTTAATAATTTGTGGTATATATGTAATAATAGTAATAGGTATAGGTAAGAAACCAAATAGAGCTACAAATTGGGGTGTAAAATAATGTTGTTGAATTGCATAATAAAATAAGCCCAAAAATATAAGGTAGCCTATACGTATATTCCTTGAATATTGTGGGTTTGTAGGTGTGTGTAAATTCCAATACAAAAAAAACAGGGTTAAATTTTGTACATCTGATGTGTATAAGGGGGAGAGGGAGGGTGTGTGCATGTGTGTGTGTGTGTGTGTAGAAAAGTGGGTGAGGGGGTAGGGTGTTGAATGGATTTACTTAAGATGTATCTATAAGTAATATAAATAACAGAGAATTCAATGGGTGAGTTAAGGTGTATGTTGTTGATGTGTAATATATATATATATATTAGGTTACATTTATATATTAAGGTTTCCTTAGCAAATTAAAAATAAATAAACATATCAATTTCGTGTGATATATGTGTGTGTAATTATAATTATATCAAAATTTGTAGTTATATATGCGTGTAACCTATAAAGATGGTTTCTCCCCAGGTAGAGATTGGGTTACCCTTTAAATAATTATATCCAAAATACACACACCCAAATAAAGTCTGAATAAGGAGATGTGTGTACACTTAAATATTTATAACACTCAAAATTTTTATATCTAAATATAGCTATATATATATAATATATATATATTGTTATGTAAACAAGCTGATTTTTTTATCACCCACTCATTGGTGTGAAAAATTAAAGTCACAAAATTAATCAAACACCACATATATATATACACACACACACACACGAACACACACACACACACACACATACACACACACACATACACACACATGCATACACACACACACACACACACACAACACACACACACACACATCAGTGTGTGTGGCTATCTTACATCAAGAAAATAAGTACTCTCTGATATGCCAATTACATTTCCAGCTGAAATAATCGTCGAAATTTGGGGGATTTTGACAACCATCGACGCCAAAAATAAAAATGTATTTAAAAAATTGATAGAGACCTTTGAAGTACACACGCATATATATATATATATAAACATACATATACATAAAAACATATAGGCATAGACGCGCACATACACACACACACACTCAAATATATATACATGCATACAAATGTACATATTTATACATACATATATACACATATATATTTACAAATCCACAATTACACACGCATACATACTTAAGAGAAGTATAGATACACATAAACTTACACATATAGTTACATACACGCATACACACATACACACACACACATGCACACATACACACACACACATGCACACATACACACACACACATGCACACATACACACACACACATGCACACATACACACATATACATATACACACACCTCTGATAAGCAAAATTGTGTAAATTGGAAATTGGAAAACGCTTTCCAACAATCCTCTGTTATAATCAGGTTCATATAATTACTAACTATATTCATTGTGATGTATATATATATATATATATATGTGCGTGCGTGTATATGTATATGTATATATGTATATGTGTGTATTTGTGTATCAGTGTTTATATTTCTATGTGAGTGTCTGTGTGTATGTGTCTGTGTGTATGTCTGTGTGTGTTTGTGTGTCGGTGTCTGTGTGTGAGTCTTTGTATGTGTTGTGTCTGTGAGTTTGTTTTTGTCTATGTGTGAGTATGTGTATGTGTGTGTATTGATAATTTTGTATATATATATTTAAATATGTGTGTGCTTAATTAAAAAATAGGAATCCTCGTATAAAAAATGTGAAATTATTAAAATACAAATCTTTGTATAAAATAATAAATTAGTTTATTGTGAGGGTATGTGTGTATATTTATAAGATTTATATAATTGCTTAAGTGTTAACTTATGTGCGTGTGCGTGTGTTATAAGTCTAGATATGTAAATTTTTGTGTGTGTGCATGCATTGATGTATGTGAATGAATGTGTTTGTATATGTGTGTGTAAAATTCCCACAATAAAAAAAAGAGAGTGTACTTACACAATAATACAACTACATACTAGATACCAAACATTACTAGTTAGAAGAAGACCCGCTAAAACATAGCTAGTCAACCCACAATTTCTAAACTAAAATTTAGGTAGCAAAATATATATAAATATATAAATCCTAAAACACGCAAATGTAACAGAACTTACAAATACGCCAAATACGAACCCAATAAATAACAAAGAAAAGGAAACGAAATAAGAAAACCACAAGATAAAAGAAAGAAAAGCAAGAAATTAAAAAAAAAGAAAACCTTTTTTCTTCATAAAATTTTCTTGGGAACTTCACTTATTTTTAATTTTTTGACGTTGAAAACATTAGCGCGAAAACTTAAAAAGAAAAAAGGAAAAATAAATCAAAGAGATATTTCATTTTTTTTTAGAAAAAGGATTTCCCAATTGTTAATCTTTAAAGTTACAAATACATAACACTTTAACCCTCCAACTTTAAAACTTTAAAATCTCCATAAACCGATACTTAATCCCTCAACACACCTCCGGTTCTTAAGAAACTCATTACTAGTTTAGTAAAATTTTAATATTATTTCTTAAGCTCTCCTTACCCTAATTAGAAGCGTTGTCATATGCAAGCGACACCTAGTCGATCTAACTTACTCTAGGTGCGCGAAATCTATTACGATCCCATATCTAACGCTAAGATATAACAGTGTGTATATCCATGTGTATGTGTTAACAAATGTCTAAACGTATGCTTATATTATATATATACCTGGGTGTGTGTGTGTAAAGGTCAAATTGAGTGTGTATAACAAGCAAGTTATGTGAAAATGAATTGTTATTATATGTTAAATTAACTTTTAATATAAATGTGTATGGAGCACACACTGAGTGAGTGTTGCTAATTTCAATGAAAACTTATATTTGTTAATGTCTATAGGTTTAATTTTACACACACGTATAAACAACTTAATACAAACACATAAAATCATTATATATATACACACTTAATACATGTGTGTAAAGCACAAAAATATATTCAATGTCATCACATATATCCTATTTAAACACATACTACACACACATCTCTTCAATTTTTATTTATTAATTCAATTTATATATACATATATTCAATCTTAAAAAAACATACTAAATTACACTCGCATATACTATATTTCACATATATACCTAATTTACACACATATACTCAGCTTACACACACACCAATTTACACACAAACCTATAATCAGTTAAAACATGCATATAGATTCAATCTACATATGTTTCATCTATATGTAGTTTTATACACACACATCGATAAACTTATTTTATAGAAATTCTATATATATTTGTGTGTGTATAAGTATTTGTGTGTAGATGCACACTATTTTTAAAATTTTATTAATTCAATAAAATATATATAATCATTTATTAGTAATGTGTGTGTATATGTGTGTGGTATCAAAATACTTTATAAATGAATAAGTGTAAAAAGTTGTTTATAAATAGGTGTGTGTAAATTCATGTAGAAATATTTCAAAGAGTAATGATTCTAACTGGGGAGAATTATTATATATATGTTATAGTGTGTATGCATCTAAAAGATAGAAAAAATATCGATAGTCAAAAAATCCTTTGAACAAAAAAATATACTAAAATATTTAACATAATAACCTTTGTTTATGTGTGTGTATGTATGTATGTGTATGTGTAATTATATTTGTGAATGTGTGGTAGTGGTGGTGTGTGTATATCGATTATTATAAATATATATATATATATATATGTGTTTGGGTTATTGTATAAGGGTAATTTTAACTTGTTTTATAGTATTAATATATAAACATAGAAATGTGTAAACTAATTACACAGATTGAAGAGTATGTGCGTTAAAATATAAACTTGGGGGGGAAAATGAAAAGTATCATTTTCTTAGTATAAATTTAAAATCCATTCTTGCTTGATTTCATTTCCTTCTTTTTTTCAGGTGCCTCTGTCCCAAACATTTTACCTACACACACAAACACACGCACATACATATATATACAGATAAATATACATATATATACTATTATGTGTATCAATACACACAGGGAAATACATATATATAATAATAAATTTACAGTATGTTAGTACATATCTACATTGTATATATAACAGCACACACACATAATGTTATGTATGTAAGATTTGATATATTTAAAATCGATATAACTTACTTTGATTATGTACACCTATAACAGCTCTTCCAGATTGGTCAGCATTTTTTCTAAAAGTATATATTATAGAAATATATGTGTATGTGTTGTGTGTGTATATATATAGTTAATTACTTAAAGGATTCATCCCATTCAATAGCTGCTGGGGTAGAGCAAGCAATTGAAGGACCACCGTGGACTAATTTATCAGCGCCATGTGGAAATAATTCAGAAAATATTTTCCTATAATAGTAGGCCTCCTAAACATACAAATAAATTCACACACACACATAAATATATACATATAAATATACATACATATAAAAATACACACACATAAAAATACACACACATAAATATACACACACATAAATATACACACGCATAAATATACACACACATAAATATACACACACATAAATATACACACACATAAATATACACACACATAAATATACACACACATAAATATACACACACATAAATATA
>JADHZB010002142.1:8254-22459 GCA_015657535.1 Nephromyces sp. MM_2019 | reverse complement strand
ATATATATATATATATATATTATATATATATATTCTAGTGTAAATGCACAGACATTCATTATATATATATATATATATATGTATAAAGGTATATAGATAACTTAATGAATATGTGCATACATATATATATCAAAATATGTGTTTTTATGTATGTTTGTGTGTCAATGTGTGTGAAAATAAAGAGAGTAGTTCTATGTTTTAGTATAGGTGTCAAGTGTGTGTAAAACTAAAAATGTGTACGTTTAAAAGTGTGTCTGTATCTGTATAAATAAATATATTCAGTAATGTGTATGTGTGAATAAATGTGTATATTTAAGATCTATGTGTGTATAAAAAAAGAATATATATAGCTTATGTGTACAGATAATTTACCAGCCATTTTACGAGCAGCTTCTGTGTCAGGTGAATTTTTCATTCCAATTGAAAATGTGTGTAATTTATTAAACATGAGTGATTTGTCTAAGTCTGAGTTGATTTGCATTTCCTTAAATTTCCTAAAAATGTGTGTAAGGTCATGTGTGTGCAAATTAATATATGCAAAATTATGTGCTTTCAAAATTATGTGTATAAAATAAAATCAATCCCTAAACATAATCATTAGATATAAAAATAGCATACATATCCGACCCATACACAACATACCACTAAACCTACACACAACATACCACTAAACCTACACACAACATACCACCAAACCTACACACAACATACCACCAAAACTACACACAACATACCACCAAACCTACACACAACATACCACCAAACCTACACACAACATACCACCAAACCTACACACAACATACCACCAAACCTACACACAAAACGTAACTAAACGTATACACTACACTTTCAATCTCCCCTCCCCCTCTTCTATACACACACATACACACACACACACATACTCATTAACGAGATAGGCTATGATAGATGAATCTAAGCCACCAGACAACATAGTAGCAAAGGGGACATCAGACATTAGACGTTTATTAACAGCCTTTGAAAGGCAGTCAAAAAGGTTAGATTTATTAAATTTGTTAAATTTCATATTGTTATATGAACTGGTCCACCAAGAGGGAGAATAATAACGTTTAAAACCGGGCGTGTGTGAAGTCATATATGATCCTGGGGGGAATTCTTCAAAGTGTATACAGTCCTCAGAAATACCTGTTAGGTTGATGTGTGTGTGTATGAAGGGATGTTGGGGAGGTCGGGTGATAGATGTATGTATCTATGGGTGTTGGAGGGTGAAAAGAGATGTGTGTGTATATTAAATTGTGATGATGTATTCTAATTATATTTTGGGGTGCTTGTATGTAATGTGTGTATATAATTGGGTACGTAACTATGAAATTGGTTGTTAGGAGGTATATCTATAAGTTATGGATATTTTTTTATACATTATATATATACACCATAAAAAGATGCACAGTGTGCGTATGATCATTAGATTGCTTCTGGGTGTACTTTATAGAGTTCTTACATTTTAATTCAGAGCTAACAAATACTGAGCCGTCGGAAGCATATCCAATATAGAGTGGAAATATACCAAAGGGATCTCTTGCTACTAAATATTCACCTGATAATGTATATATTTTTTTTCATATATATTCGCTTACTCTCTTTAAGTATATACATACATATTAAACAGATATATCAACATATACACATATTTTACAAGACATATATCTACACACACACACAAACCTGTAGATTCATCAGAAAGTGTAAAAGCAAAAACACCATCTAAGAGGGGGAGGAATTCTACACCATATTGTTGGTATAAGTAAGGGATAACACCACAGTCACTCTTAGCTTCAAAGGACAAGTCTGGCTTGGTTGTTTTGAGGAGAGTGATAAGGTTCTTGTAGTTATATATCTCACCATTTACAGTTACACACACTTTTCCTGAGTCATCAAATAGAGGTTGATGGCCACTCTCTGGGTTTACAATAGCTAAGCGCTCATGTGCAAAAACGTGCTTTAAACCATTTTCAAAATCTTGAATATGTACACCATTCCAATCTGGTCCTCTGTGGCGTATCTTCTTAGACAGTCCTAGGGCCTTAAAACGTAGTGTGTGGTCATCTAAAGGTGACCTTAATATCGATAAAATGCCACACATTATATGGGAGGTGTGTGTAAATGTAGTATGAGTACTGTGGGAGAGGGGCGGGGATTGTACCTTTGGAAAAAACTGGGTATGCGAGGTTGTGATGGGGAGAGGGGGTGATTTTAAATTATAAATTCGATTGTTTTATATATTTGTGTGTATATGTATGTATGTATCTGTGTTTGAAGATATAGGTGTGTTAGTATGTATTTTGATAAATCTATGTACTTATCAACGAATCTGTATCATTAATTATGTATAGAAGTAAATCTGTATAGGGATATATTATTTGTAATTTGAAAATGTGCGGAGGTAATTAACGGGAATTATTTGTGAAATAATTTTATTAAGAAAATGCAAAATTTAACGAATTGTGTGTGGAATATATTAAAATTTATTTTAGGGGTAAATGCTAAGCAAAAAGAAATTGTATGTGGGAAGCGCTAAATAAGTTACGATCAATCTATTTTATTCTGATAATTTTAATTTTTAACTAGTAGGTTCTGTGGGGTGTGCGGGGTATGTTTGGTGTGTGTGAGTTGTGAGCGTATTGCGTGTGTGTATAATTGGGAGATGTTGTGGGTAAGCGGTGTTGAGAGGAGAGTGTACGTGTGGTTATGTTTGGTTATGTGTGGTTGTGTGCGATTTTGAATAATGTATTTCGATTATAATATGATTGTGCATAGAAGAGATTGGCATTATATAAACATTTATTCTATATATTTTGTGTTGATATATATAGGAGTGTGTGTAGGGGTTTGTGTAGGGCAATGTGTGTGTGTGTGCGTATTTGCTTTTTTATAAGGATGTGCTTGAAAGTAGTTGTCGGTGGGTAGGTAGGTGTTCGGTGTATTGCAAGAAAACCTCCGTGTGTTTGATTGAGTATATATATATATATACATATATATATATTTATGCGGGTATGTATGTATAGTTATAGTATAAAAGGGTAGTTCTTGTGTGTGTATAGTGGTGTGTTTATGTGTAGGATTGCGTAGTCAAGTTTAAGTTAATTTGTAAAGTGTATGGAAGGAGCAGATTACATAGAACGTTAATGAAGATTAGAACGAGTTATTTGGAGTTAAAACGTGCTGTTGTGTTTAGGATTTATGTATAATTTAGAGTGTTTAATTTATTGGTGCATAGAAAATATGCTATTTGGTAATAAATAGTGCATTGCCCTTAAACCAAAGTTTTTTGATGATTCAATAATATGTCTTAAGTTTACTTTTGTACAACCATTTGTGGGTGTATATATATATGTATATGTGTTTGTATGTTGGTAAATATTTATATATGTTGTTATATGTATGAAATATGTGTAGAATATATTTGATAATTAGCATATATTGTCAATTGCGTTTATTATATTGAGATTAGAAAAAAAATAAAACTAATTTATGTAGATTTGTATACAGTTAATTAAATTTTAAAGTGTAGTTTATACATCCCATATGTTTAAGTATATATTTAAAATATAATATAATTTACCTTATACATTATCTGAAGACATACATAAATTCTGTGTTATTGCATAAGAGAAAATTATATTGTAATGTTTTATATCAATAATTAAAACTCTTGATTTAAAATTAGATATTGATTTAAAACCCAATAGAATTATTTTTTTAATACAAGTTTTAAACGCATCAACACATACTAATAACTTAACTATATAATTTTATTTTATTTTCATATCTATTTCAATTTATATTCCTAATTGA
The DNA here is from genome assembly GCA_015657535.1 of Nephromyces sp. MM_2019. NCBI lineage: Eukaryota > Apicomplexa > Aconoidasida > Nephromycida > Nephromyces > Nephromyces sp. MM_2019. Next base: position 18,625 of record JADHZB010002142.1, on the reverse strand, counting down.
ATAAGTTCACATATATTGCATATATGTATCTATGATCATAGGATTATAAACTGACTATTTGTGTCTATCTATCTCTATGATATAAATTAATTATAGAATATCTTTTTGGTAACACAATATAATATGAAACCCAATTAGCAAAGTTTCAAAAAAAGCAATATAATTTAAAAAGATTATATATAATATTTTATATACAATTATATATAAACTTGAAAATTGATACAAAATCAACAAGTGTTCACTTTTTATAAGTATTGGATTACTATTGCAAATGTTTATTTATTTAATAATTATAAAAGCCAAATTAATTTGTCAAATTATATATAATATTGTTATTAGGATTACTAAATATTTATATTGCTTATAATACTTGGATTACTTAAATTATTTTTCTCAATTATTAAATTTATTATTCTCATAATGTGTACTAAATTCTAGTACAATGATACACTAGTCAAGCTTTTATATGTAGCACTAATCTAAAATCATGATAGATATATATACATCGAGAAAATAAAGAATTAGATGTGAATTGAACAAATATATGTGAAAGAGGATAATTTGCTTTTTCATGTTATTTCCTAAATTATAATCAAATTATTGAAATAAAATTTATATGAAGTAATGTACTCAGTTATATATGAATATATGCTTTATATTATATTTAATTGGTTTATAATACTCAATAGTGTATTTTTAAATACCTGAGGCATCTTAGAACAAAACAAGACATAAATAATCAAAAAGATAATCATAAGTTAGATTTTTTTTTTAAAAGAAAAATTAAAAACAAAAATAAAAAGATAAATAAGTTACCTAGTGATCAAGATGCTTTCAAAAATTGGGGAATTTTGTGGTTATCAATTTTATTAAAACTTTTTGTATGTACATACACACACAAAAAATAAAATAAAATAAATATTTTCTCCCGATAAATAACCAAGATTTTTTTTTTTCTTTTCAAAGAAGTATATATATTTTATATTTACTATTTATATTTTGATTATACATATCTAATGATAAATATAACAAATATCTGAGTTCTCAATTATAAAATGAATTATAAAATTACAACTCCAACACAACAGAAGAAAATATTTTTACTGTTTAAACAAATGTGTTGGATGGCCCGACAAAGCTCAACCGATCAAACCAATTTTGTAAACCGTACTAAAACTTGGTAAAGTTAAATATATATATGTATAATTTATACTCAAAATAATAGTAGAATAAAAAATAGCAACACTAGATGCTTGAAGAGTGATTTCTCAACGACTGTTTCAAAACATATGTTGGCTGTTATATTTACAAATAGCATCACCATATATGAAATAGTATACTAGACACAACAAACTCAGATAGCAGTATGGTTCACATTCTACAACATTATTTTACAATGGCTATATACTAAGGAGTAGTGATTATTACATTTCCATCTAAATTATCTGAAATTACACAAATAAAAACTTTGTTACTAATTTTAACTATTTCTTACCAAAGGTACTATTCACAACACACTACTAATACTAATCTACAATAACAGATAACAATAATTCAAGTTCAAACAATAACAACTTCATAACTTGGGATGTCTAAATAAATAGGATTACAGGCGAAGATAGCTCAAAATTAAACTAATACAATATTATTTCTTACAGAAAGTATCTTACACAACATAATGTTTCCAAATGCATAGTGAATTAATAGATTTTATTCAATTTATACTAGATTTACAAAATTTCAATGTCAGAAAATCAACAACTCATCTAAAAACACTTTTCAAATTTTGACTTTTCAACATTTGAATTAAAACAACTTAATACCAAAAATATTGCGAGACTCATCTTTTAATAACTTGGATTGAAACACAAAATAATTTCAGTAACTTTAATTGAATTTATTAATTTCAAGAAAATTATCAACTTATATTAGGCAAATTGATCAAATCACCATCATTTAATTACTAGTTATTCTTATACTACCAATTATTAAGCTTATGGGAGTTTCTACAATCTAGGTTTGAAGTGAAATTAATTTTTTACCAATTTGGTTTATGGATTTATCTCGAAACTATTATCAAGATATATTGATAAACAATTCATATAAATTGGTTTATCAATTTTCATTATTTAATTTTCCAATATTTGATATCAATTGTTTATTTATATTTAATATTCATATTAATATATATGTTTTTAAAGGTTAAGAACAAGAAAGGAATTGAATTCTTATGATGATGTAACACGAACCATTGGTTCATTAAGGTGAATAAGCACATAAATTGAAATATTATGATTAAGTATGCTAAATGTATATATATATATATATCACTTTTTTGAGGTAAACATAAGCCTATAAGTTGTTAATTTTTAGATGCACACAAACATATAAACCATACTAATAAATAGATTTCAAATTATGAAATTGAAAAATTTGCAAGATATTTGAAGTAATTATACATATTAAATTTATTAACTTCCTTTAGGTATTATCTTAAGGAGCTTGAATCTACAATATTTCTTACACGATATAGACGGCTTAGAAAACGATATAAAATACGTTAATATTATATATCTATCCTACAAAACTTCTTTAATGATGTATACCAAAATAAAAACATATATACACATGTATACTTATAAATATGTAAATATAAACTAAAACAGTAAAAGTTCAAGTTTTGAATTCAATTTAATTTTAAGGAGGTTACATACAAATAATATATTTTTTCAAATACTGAAAGATGATTCGATAAAATAACAAATTTCAAAAGCTTTAAATTAACAAAATATATTTAAGATATACGATCTATTGTGTATATATGTGTGTGATTTGCAAGTATAGATACTTATTTATATATATGTGTGTGATTTGCAATTATAGATATATATTTATATACGTGTGTGTACTACAAAATGAAGTTTTAGAATTGAAATCTTCGCTTTTTATTATTGTATATATTGGGTAACATATCATTAGTATCAAGAGTTGCTGAATTTGTTGATGTTGTAAAACAAGTCAAAGTACGTGAGGCGCCTGTACCAACAAAAGAAGTTTTACCTGCTATAATTGAACCGGCTGGAGATTGTAAATTATCTATAAAACACACACACACAAATAAGGTGTATAAATATTTAATATAGCTATATTCCTATTATTAGTATTGATATTATTTTTTTATTATATTAAAAAAATTAACAATATTAATCGTGTATGTGTATGTAAGTGATATAAGATTAGTTTTAAATGAGCTATAAATATGGGATTTGATGTGTAGGAATTTTTCAATATGTAATAAAAAGAATTACATAAGGTAATAAATTTAAAAATTTCAATCAAACTATTATGTTATTGTATTATAATCTATCTAATTATGAAATTCTTATAATTACACGCTCACCATATGCACCTCTTTCACAAGCCTTTGTTAAGAATTTCATAGATGTTTCAAAAGACATTTGGAGCAATGGAGAACTATGGTGTGAAATCCCAGTGCGATTAAATGCCCTAAATCCTCCTGATGTGTAAAATTTATGTATAAAATAAATTGATGTGTGTAAAATGTGTAAAATATAAATAACATGAATATTTAAACAGTGTGCGAATTGAAGTTTAGATAGGATATCTACTTATAAATAGTAAGCTATATGTATATCAAGGCTATGTTAATTTAAAAAAAACCAGCCAACCTACATATATATATGTATATGTATCTAAAATTGTGACTGAGAGAGCAATCAATGTGTGTGTTAATTCTTGAATATATTTTCAGAAACACACACTCTAATATTACCAACCTGTGTGTGTCATATAGTCTGCAATTAGGGAAAGATGGCGATAATTCACATTAATCCCATACACACTAAACACCTTGGTCAATTCCTTAATAATACAACTCCGAGCAGCCTCTACACCATAGGTTTCCAAGATAGCTCGTATATCGTTAGAATAAAGCCTATTAAGTTCATAATTACACACACATATATATATATATATATATATATATATGAAAAGGATATATACATTATATACGTATACAGGTATATATATACTTGATTAGAAAGGGTATAGGTGAACACACACATATACAACATAAGGAAAACATACACACAAACAACACCCTCAATTTATAATATCAAACAAAAGTACTTATCATGGTCGAGACAGTCTGCCCTTAATCGATGAATCCAACTAAAATTTGAACCTTCACATTGTAATTCATACTGAGCTCCAGTTGTACTCATTTCAGCCTATAAAATTTACACACACACACAAACAGTAATATATATATATATAAACACACATTTTATCACATGTGTGTGTATCTAAAATCACATAAAACTATATAGAGCTAAACAAATGTACAAAATTGATGTGATCAAAATAGCTACAGAAATTGATGTGCAATAAGATTATATCATACATATAGTCTATTAATTTATTAGTATACACATATATATTTACAAATATATATATATATACACAAAAATGTATATATACACATACCCCTACAACATGTGGGTTCTTAATATTAGGAGTTGCTTGTAAAACGATCTTTCTTAAAGTCTTGACTAATAAATCCAAAAACTCAATTCGGCTATAGAGAAACACACACACATATACACATACACACATATATATATATACATTAACACACATATGTATATATACAAATAAGTTTATACACACACAAAGATATACACATATACACACATAAGCATACACACATAAGTGTACACACATAGGCATATATACATAAGCATACAAACATTCATACATTTACACACACATATAAAGTAATGTGTAATTAAGCGTGAATTACTGTGAGCATTGTGTGTAAGGCCATCCAAATTTAAATTTAAGGTTCCATGTTTTGGGACAAATGTGTATACCATAAATGTGTTGAAACCCTATTAAATAATTAAATATGTATGTATATATATTTAGACGATATTGTGTGTAAGTTTCTATTGCCAATATATGTGGTAGAGTGTGTGTGTATTTATGGGAGTTAATACAATTCAGTGTGTGAGATCATAAATGTGTGTGTGTATGTGTAATCATAAGTATATATATGTGTGTGTAATCATCAGTATATATATGTGTGTGTAATCATCAGTATATATATGTGTGTGTAATCATAAGTATATATATGTGTGTGTAATCATAAGTATATATATGTGTGTGTAATCATCAGTATATATATGTGTGTGTAATCATAAGTATATATATGTGTGTTTAATCATAAGGGTATATATATATGTGTATGTGTAATCAAAAGTAGATATATATGTGTGTGTGTGTAATACTAAGTGTATGTGTAAAATAATAAATGTGTATCTTGTTTTTTTTTTATATTTACAAGACTATACAAAGTGTGTGTATTACATGATTTTGTGTGATGGTTTGGTTTAATGGCATTAATGTGTGCGATAGACTCCACACTGGCCCACATTGCTTCGAAGGGGAGTGTATCTACACTATAGTCTTCCTTAGTGTTTTCATTGTTATATTTATTTTTATTGGAAGTATCTGATATACATATTAATTTAAATAGATGTGTGTATGTGTGTGTGTATGTGTGTGTGTATGTGTGTGTGTATGTGTGAGTATATGTATGTGTGTTTGTGTGAAAAATTAAGAACATATGTATATATATTTATATAGATGTGTGTGAGAAAAATTGTTTATAGGGGGATATTAAAATTAGGTTAGAGTGTAAGGGCCTAAATACATATACATATATACATACATAAACCCAGCATATATAATGATGAATAAATATTTAGATAATTGAGAGCGTGTAAAATAATATAAGTAATAGGTATGTGTACATACACTTTGGAAATCTAATTTTTTGATATATGAACGTACAATGTGAAGGTGTAAATTCTTCTTCATCTTCTTCATCCATTTCATCATCCATGTGTGTGTGTGTGTGTGTATTTGTATGGCCATTTGGAGGTGTGTCATACAGTTCTTCCTCAATTTTATCATCGTCAATTTCATCCTCACTAACCTCCTCATCTTCAGCCTTATCAATTTCACTCTGCTCAGAGTCACTGCTCTCCTTTTCTACTTCACTTTCTTCATTTTCTGTATATATATATATATATATATATATATGTTTATGGAGAATAGTGTGTGTGTGTGTGTGAATTCTACAAAGGGTGTATTTGTATTTTGAGAGTAGGATGTATATGTTTCAAAAGTACTGTGTGTGTTTGAATGTGTGGAGGTGGGTAGAATGCATGTGTGTGTGTGTGCGTGTGAAGGTGGGTATAGTGTATGTGTGTGTGTGGAGGTGGGTGTGTAAAATAAATTAACCTTCCTTGGCTAGTTTTTCTATGTTAGGTATAACTTCATTTTCTGGGGCGGTTTCAAACATGGTTTGATTTCCAGCAGCTGTAGAGGCCAAATCTTTATATCGCATACGTTTCTCACTACACACACACACATATAAACACACCCATACCAAATATATATATATATAGTGTGTGAGTATAATAGATATCCATTAGAAGCCTAGTTTAGGTGTGAGTATACTAGGTGTGTGTCATAAGACATTTAGGACAAGTTCAACATGTGTGTATATGTGTGTGTATCATAAAACATTTAGGACAAGTTCAACATGTATATAAGTGTGTGTGTATGATATGGGACTGTATATAAAGGGTGTGCAATCTTACATTTGAGGTGTGTGTGATTCATCCAATACTAAATTTACAAAGAAATCTTGTATCTCATCATCAAATTTTTGTGGTGTGTATTCCATATGTTGTAATACAGATAAGAGCATCAAACGGTGTACCTCTTTAAGAAATTGTGTAAGTAGTGTGTGACTTGTTACTTTAACTATATCTATTGGTTTAATGTTTGTAACCACCTTAGAAAAATGTTCAAGGTTTTCAAATTGTATATTCGCCTCATATTGCCAAAATGTAGCGTCTGCACCACTCCCCTCCGAGTTGGGCTACACATTGCATATCATATAATTTATTAAGTGTGTATATATATATATATGTGTGTATGTGTGCGTGTGTATATGTATATATATATGTATGATTATGTATGTGTATATGTATGTGTATATGCATGTAGATGTGGGTGTATATATGTGTTTGTATATGTAAATGCATGCATATATATGTGTTTGTATAAATATATGTATATATGCATGTATATGAGGGTGTATATATGTGTTTGTGTGTGCATATGTGTGTTTGTATATGTATAAATCTATACATATGTATGTGTGTATGAATCCATGTACAATTAAATAATAATTGTGTATAGTAACTCTCTACCTATATATATTCAACATATATATATATATATATATATATATTATACCTTATAACATAAATTAGATTCAATCCCAACACCATGTATAACATCAGTTAAGTAAATATCTCTAAATCCATTCATAATTGCCTTAACTACTTCAATAATTGAGGAAGATTTGTTAGGTGTGTGTGTAGAATGACCCTCACCACTCATGTGTGTAGAATGACCCTCACCACTCATGTGTGTAGAATGACCCTCACCACTCATGTGTGTAGAATGACCCTCACCACTCATGTGTGTAGGGATCTTGAGGGGTATGTATGTGTAGGGTGTAGAGGGTTTACCAGCTGTTTGAAGTATTTCTTTCAATCTAGGTATACCCATAGTAACATTGGCTGCCCCATGGCCTGCTAAATGAAATGTGTTAAGGGTCATTTGTGTGGCAGGTTCACCCACAGATTGGGCGGCTAAACAGCCTACAGCCTCACCAGGGCTACACAGGCTGTTGTGATATTTGAGTAGGAGTAGCATTTCTAATTCTTTACGTATAGATTTGGTTGATTTGTGTGTAAATGATGAGCCCCATTTCTCTATATAATCAGCTTCTAAGTATGATTGTACCTTTTGTTGATAAGCCTCTGACACACTTCCAATGTGTGACATTGGATGAAACATAGAGGTTATAGGGTCATAATAAGGTGTGTGTGTAGAATTAATAAGGTAATCTTTTATAGAGGTAAGGGATTGTTTGATGTGTGGATTTTTGTATGCATCTTTATGATGTGAGAACGTTCGAATAATCTGTGGATTATTCATAAAATCATCCAATTTATCTAAATAGGGTGTTTTACACACATCTAAACCATCTTCACCATATATAAATTGAACGATACTATCATCTGAATCTCTTACTGTACCATCATACCGTAATGATAAACCTTCCATACTCTTTATAACACTCCTTTGTAAATACCCTGATCTGTATAATATTATATATAGTGTGTATGTGTATATATATAAATTGATTTAGCTAGGGTTTTTCATGTTTATAAGCAAGAATAATTACGTGATCTATACATAGATGGCTTTACACATAAGCGGATATATATATATCAACACTTGTATATATATTTATATAGGTGTGTATATATATATACATTTATATGTAAATATATATACACCCCACCCCCACGTACACACACATATACACCCTACCCTCCACACCCCCAACACATATATATATATATATATATACACACACATATATATATATACATGCACACATATATATATATACACACACACACATCTATATATATACACACACACATCTATATATATATATACACACACATATATATATATATATACATACACATATATATATATATACACACACACATCTATATATATATACACACACATCTATATATATATACACACACACATATATATTTATATACACACACAACACACACACACACATATATATATATATATACACACACATATATATATATATATACACACACATATATATATATATATACACACACACATATATATATATATACACACACATATATATATATATACACACACATATATATATTTATATACACACACACACACACACCACACACACACACACACCACACACACACACAACACACAACACACACACCACACACACACACACAACACACAACACACAACACACAACACACACACACATACACACATACACATACACACACTCCCTTTTCCTCCTCCTCCTCCCCTCCCTTCCCTTAACCCACCCCATACACACACACACACTTGGCAGTTTTAACAGCTGTATCAATGAGGCCTTCTCTACCAGACATACAGTGAAAGAAATATTCTTGGGGCCTTAGGCCTGTAAGAAATCGATCGGTAATAAGCCCCCCAGCTCTCGCCCCAAAATCAAATTGTTTAAATGAGGGGAGTGTACGTCCACTACACATTACAGGCACACGTTGTCCCTCTAATGATTGTTGATTTAACATCCCTGTAATCATCCCATAATTTACTTTACTCCCCTTAGCCCCTGTATATACCATTGTTGCAAATCCATTATTTGGAAATTTCGAAAACGAAACTCTGTGTGTATGTAGAAAGTTGAGTGTGTGTGTGTGTGTGTGTGTGTGTGTGTGTGTGTAGAAAGTGTAGAGTGTGTGTGTGTGTGTGTATGTGTGTATAGGGTGTGGGTATAGGGTGTGTGTGTATGTGTAGGTGTGTGTAGAAAGTGTAGAGTGTGTGGGTGTGTAGAAAGTGTAGAGTGTGTGTGTGTGTGTGTGTGTGTGTGTGTGTGTGGGAGAGAGAGGGGGGTGAATAGAAAGTGTAGAATGTGTGAAGGATTGAGGTAGAGTTGAGTGTGTGTGTGCGGTTGGTGTAGAGAAAGTGTTTATCATGTGTAGGGGGTGTGAATAGTAAGTGTAGAGTATGTGTGTGTGGGGGATGGGGGTGTAGTAAGTGTGTTTATGGTGTGTGTAAAAAGTGATATGTGTGTGTGTAAAAAGTGATATGTGTGTGTGTAAAAAGTGATATGTGTGTGTGTAAAAAGTGATATGTGTGTGTGTAATTTTAGACTTACATTCCAGTAACAAGTTGATTGTTTTTAGATGAAATTTTATCTAAAAGTGTTTGAAAAAGTCGATCCATCATCTTATAAAATTGTTGTTCTCTACCTTTAAATTTTGTTTTCAAAATAACACGTAATCTCTCCTGTGTGTGTGTGTATGTATATATATAATATTTTAATCAATTCTTATCATAGATGATGCTTTAAATTAAAAAGATATGTATTATTATCTCATTTTACTCCCATGATATATATACACACAGATGATAAAAATATTTATTAGTTTACAATTTATAAAACTAATTAATGATTTGATGATATTTTTATTACTACACACAAAAATAAATACGTACACACACATAGTCATATATATATATATATACACATAATCATATATATATACACATAATCATATATATATACACATAATCATATATATATACACATAATCATATATATATACACATAATCATATATATATA
>JADHZB010002141.1:3779-28130 GCA_015657535.1 Nephromyces sp. MM_2019 | reverse complement strand
ATCTCTTCACTAGCTACTAAGCTATATTAAAATAGTTATATTTTTATAGTTAAATTAGTAAATAACCCCCTTCTATATAATGATAAGATATTTTGGTCCTAAACTTAAATTATTAAAAAATTTAGGAATTTCTATGTTACCTGGATTTCCTAAAAAATATATTATAAATAAAAAATTTTTAAAATTTAAAAGTAAAAATACAAATTATTTTTATTTTTTAAAAGAAAAACAAAAACTTAGATTTAATTATGGATTAACTAATCATAGATTAAAAAAATATATTAAAAATATAAAAAATAGAAAAGGAATTTTAATTTTAAATTTATTAAAACTATTAGAAATGCGTTTAGATTCAACTTTAGTTAGAGTTGGGTTTTGTAATTCAATAAATCAAGCAAAGCAATTTATAACACATGGATTTATTTTTATAAATAAAATTTTAATTAAAAAATCAAATTATATTTTACAAATTAATGATATTATTTATATAAAACCTTCTTCATCTGTTAAAATAATTATTAAAAATAATTTAAGAACTTTTGCTTATAATAAAAATATTACTTTAAATTATCAAGTTTGCGTTAAAACTTTAAAAATAAAAATTTTAAAACCAATAAATTCTAGAGATTTACCTTTAAAACTTAATAATAATTTATTATATAAAATATATTAATATTATAAATAGGTGAGTATAGTATAAAGGTAAGTATAATGAGTTGTGGTTTCATAGATACGAGTTCAATTCTCGTTATTCACCCTAAATAAAATAGCTTTTTTAAAAGGTGGTATAGCCAAGCTAGGTATTTAAGGCAAAGAACTGCAAATTCTTGATCCTCAGTTCAATTCTGAGTACCATCTATATTTATCTATTAAAAAGGGGATGTGGTGAAATTGGTAAACACAATGGACTTATATATTAAGAGCTTGAATTAGTAATTTAAATAAAAAAGGAAATTTTTTAAATCCTAGTGTTTATATAATAATTATAACCAAACGACTTATAATTAAAAACTAATATAATAGTTAAGATAAAGTCTTTTATTAATAGAAAATCCATAAGCAATATATGCTTTAAGGGTTCAAGTCCCTTCATCCCTATATATTTAAATTTAATGCATTTATGGCTGAGAGGTCGAAAGCAATGGACTCATAATTCATTTTTGATAAATACAAACAACAATGGTTCGAACCCATTTAAATGCAAGATAAAAATTAATTGAGTTGGTGCCTGAGTGGTCAATAGGGGTGGACTGTAAATCCATTAATATTATATTTTCATCGGTTCAAATCCGGTTCAACTCATTATAGTAAGAAAGGTGGCTGAGAGGTCTATAGCGACAAATTGCTAATTTGTTTTACATTTTATATATATTTTGTAACAAGGGTTCAAATCCCTTTCTTTCTAATTATAAAAAATAAAAAAAGAGGGTATAGTTTTAATAGGAAAAAATATCATTTTGTCAAGATGAATGTTGCGGGTTCAAATCCCGTTACTCTCGAAAAATTAAATATAATATAAATGGAATACCTGGGAATCGAACCCAGAACCGATCGGTTAAAAGCCGATTACTCTTCCATTAAGCTAGTATTCCGTTTATAATATATATATATTTAAGCTTTTATAGTCTAGAGGTCTAGGACATCTTCCTTTCACGAAGAAGAACAGGAATTCGAATTTCCTTAAGAGCAGTTATAAAATTATTCGGAATGTGGCGTAGTTAGGTAGCGTTTCTGCTTTGGGAGCAGAAGGTCATAGGTTCAAATCCTATCTTTCCGATATTATTATAATTTATATTTTAAAATAAAATTATTTTTATGAATATAAAACAGTTAGTTAATAAAAAAATATTATTATTTTATCCAATAAGATCTTTTAATAATTGGATATTATTTTTAAAAGGAACTTTTATATTAAAAGGAAAAATTAATTTAGAAGATTATTTAAATAATAAAAAAAAATTATTTATTAAAGATGTTATAGAAAAAGAATATAACTTTTTTATACGACAATATACTTCTTCTACAAAAACTAGAGGATATGTTATAAAAAGTAATAAAAAACCAAGACCTCAAAAAGGATTAGGAAAAGCTAGGGCAGGATCTTTTAAAAGTCCTTTATGGAAAGGAGGTGGTGTTAGTTTTGGTCCTAAACCTATTTCTAATAAAATAAAAATATCGAATAAAATATTAAAATTATCTAAATATATTTTATTATTTAATAAAAGAAATAATATTTTTGTTATAAAATATAATAACAACTTTCCTATTTTAAATAATAATTTAAATGATCATATTTTAAATGAAACTAGAAATCTAGGAATTAATTTAAAATCTAATTGTTTAATTATCAATACAACATCTATATTTTTAAAGAACTATATTAATAATATTAAAATTGTTAATATTTTTAATTTAACTTCTTTAAATTTATTATATTATGATTATATTTTTATTTTTATATAAAAATGATAAAAGAATTATTTCCTAATTTAATTAATTTTAAAATAAAAAAAATTAAATATATTAAAAATACAAGTAAAAAAACAAATTTAATATTATATATAAAAACTTCTTTAGATAAATGTTTTATAAAAAATGTATTAGAATTTTTTTTTAAAACTACAATAGATTCCATTAATATAAAAAACAACCCTTTTTATAAGATTATTTATATTAAATATTAATTTTAAATTAATGAAATATAATACATTAAAATTTAAATATAACTCTTCTTTTGGTAAAAATAATACAGGTAAAATTACATCTAGACATTTAGGAGGTGGAGTTAAAAAATTATATAGGAAAGTAGATTTTAAATATTCAAATTATGGATTAAATAGTACATTAGCAATTTTAATTGGAAAATATTATGATAGTTATAGAAATACAAATATAGGATTAATAAAAAATTTAGAAGGAAAACGTATTGGATTTAATAATTATATTTTATTACAAGAAAAATTAAATTTAGGTGATTTAATTTATTTTAATTCTAAATTAGAACATAAAATAGGAACTTCTAAGGCTTTAAAATATTGAGATATAGGAAGTTTATTATGTAATATTGAATTTAAACCTTTTCAAGGAGGACAAATTTCTAGATCAGCAGGAACATATTGAATATTATTAAATTTAGATAAAAAATATGCTTTAATTAAAATGCCTTCTGGAGAGCAAAGATTGTTATCTAATAAATGTTTTGCTACTGTAGGAATGATAACTAAAGATAAAAAACATATAAAATTATTTAAAGCAGGTCAAAATAGAAATTTAAATAAAAAACCTCGTGTTAGAGGAGTAGCTATGAATGCTTTTGATCATCCTCATGGAGGGGGAGAAGGTCGTTCAAGGATAGGAAAAAAAACTATTTATTCTCCTTGGAAAAAAGTTTCATTAAATAAAAAAACTAAAGTTTCTAAATATATTATTTTAAGAAATAAAAACTAAAAGTTTATAGGAATGATTAATTGATTAAAAAAATATCCTTATATATCTAAAGATATCTTAAGAAAAATAAAAAAATCTAATACTATTAAATTTAAACATTTAAAAACTTATAATAAATCAATAGATTTAAATTTAAAATTTAAAAATTCCATTTTATCTTTTTATAATGGAAAAAATTATATTTTTTTAAATATAAATTATAAAAAATTAGGTCTAAAAGCAGGTTATTTTATTAAAACAAAAAATTAAAATGGGAAAAAAAATACATCCATTTTTATTAAGAACTGGATATTATCCAAATTATAATGTTTTTTATAAAACACCTTATAATTTATCTAAAAAAAATTTTAAAAATTATAATATAATTTTAGATATATATTCTTTTTTAAAAAAATGAGAAAATAAATTTATTATTCTAGATAATAAAATAATTATATCTAATTATAATACAATTTTAATTTATATAGTAATACCAAATAATAAAAGTAATTTAATAAATAATCAAATTTTAAACATATATAAAGAAGAAAAAAATAATTTATTAATAGAAATTAATAATATAATAAATAAATTAAATTTAAAATATCAAAAAAAATATATATTTAAAATAGATATTATTAATTCTAATAGATATTTTAATTATGAAAATTATTTATTTTATACACTTAAATATTTAACAAAAAAAATATTTTCTTTTAAAGTTATTTTTAATAAATTACTTGAAGAAATAACTTTATTAAATAAAACAGATTCATTTTTATTATACGGTATTAAAATAAAAATTTCAGGTAGAATTAATGGTTCAGAACTAGCAAAAATAGAAACTTTTAAAAAAGGTACAGTTCCTTTACATACTATTATAAATAATATTAGATATAATAATTATTTTATTAAAACTAAATTTGGAAGTTTAGGTATTAAAATATGGCTTTTTATAGATTAAATTATTATGAAAACAAAAACATCTTATTTTCATTTAAAAAAAATTAAAGGTAATAATATATTAAACCCAAAATTATACTTTGGAAATGTAGGTTTACAAGCTATTTCTAATAGTTTAATCTCCCAACAGCATTTAGATTTAATAAAAAAATCTTTTAATATATATTTAAAAAAAACAGGACGTTTATATTTTAGAATTAATTGTAATAAAATTAAAACAAAAAAAGCATCTGATTCTAGAATGGGATCTGGAAAAGGCCCTTTTGATAAATATGTAGCTAAAATAAAAAAAGGAGATATTTTATTAGAGATAAATTTAGAGCCTAATATTTTAGTAATTAAATTTTTAAAATTTATATCTTATAAATTACCTTTAAAAACTAGAATTATATATAAACAAAATGATTAAACAAATTATAGGTTTTGTAAGCTCTATATTAGATTTCAAAACTATTAAAATATTATATCCTTATTTAAAAATACATAAAAAATATAATATTAAACAAAAAAAATATAGAACATATTTAGTTGAAGATTCAAGACAAGAAGCTAAAATAGGAGATTGGGTTATTATAGAAAAAATAAATCCTAAAAGTAAAAATAAATTTTTTAAATTAATTAAAATTATTAAAAATTATGGTACAAGTAGGAACAGTATTTAATGTTATCGATAATACAGGTGTGAAAAAAATTTTATGTATAGGAATTTTAAATTCTAAATCAAAGATTATTAAAATTGGAGATATTATTGTTGGTGTTGTTAAACAAGCTAATAAATCTAAATATTTTAAAAAATCTAATATTATTAAAGCTTTAGTAGTTAGATTAAAAGCACCTTTACATTTAAAATCAGGAATTACTTATAAATTTAATGATAATTCGGTTATTTTAATCGATAAACATAAAAATCCTATAGGAACAAGAATTTTAGGTCCAATTCCTAAATACTTTAAAGAAAATTCTTATCTTAAAATTATTACAATTACAAATGAATTTATATAATAATTAATGACTTTTATTAATTTTTTAATTCATATTAAAAATTCATATTTAGCTAATAAAATATTTTGATATTTTCCCGCAACATATTTTCAATATAAAATTGGAAAAATTTTACAAATTAAAGGTTATATAAAAAATATTTTTTGGATAAATATTAAAAATAAACCTATTTTATATTTAGAATTAAACTCTAAAAATTTAAAATATATAAAACATATAAAATTTTTTAAAAATTATAATAAAAATAAATATATAAATAGTAATAAAATATTTTACTTAAATAAATTATCTGGGTTATATTTATTATCTACTTCACAAGGTATACTATCTTCTAATCTGGCTTATAAATTAAATTTAGGAGGAAAATTAATTTGTTATATATCTTAATTAAAAATAAAAACAATGGTTTATATACAACAATTAAATATTAAAAATAATAATATTTTAAATATAATAGATAATAAAAATAAATTAAATAGATTATTAATTAAAAATAAAAATAAATATGTATATTTAAATCTAATAAATTATATTAATATTAATTTAACAAAAGATTATATATATGTTTCTTTAAATAAAAATATTATAATTTCTAAATCATTTTTTTTATTAATTACTAATTCAATAAAAAAAATTATTTTAAACAATATCTTTAAATATACTATTAAATTAAGTATAACAGGTATTGGATATTTTTTTAAAATAAAAACTAAAAATATTATAAGTATTAAAGTAGAAAAAACACATATAATTGATATTAAACTACCTAATAATATAAACTTTAATATAGAAAATAATGGTACAATATTACATTTAGATTCATATAATAAACAATTATTAACATTAGTAGCTTCTAGAATTAAATTATTAAGTAAATTTAATATATATAAAGGTAAAGGAATTTATTATTCGAATGAAAATATTAAATTAAAAATAACAAAAAAAGTTAAAAATTCTTAATAAATGATTATAAATTATAAAATAAAATATTTTTTTTCAAAAAAAATTTATTTAAAACAAAAATTAATTTCTTATTTTTTTATAAAAAATTTGAATTGTAATTTATACTTTAATTATATTTTATATAAAAACTTATTATTTTTATTATTAAAAATTTATTTATATAATTGAAATATAACATATATTTATATTTTATATTCTTTTTTAAATTTTTTAAAATATAATATAATAAAAGATATATTATTTTTAGTAAAACATAAATCTAATTTAAATAAAACTAAAAATTTTTTAAACTTTAATAATAATTTAATTAAATATAAAATATTAACTATTCAAAAAATTTCAAAAACTACAAAAAAAGGACGTAATAAAAAATTTAAAATTATAACAGTTTCAGGTAATTCTTCTGGTTGGTTTGGAATAGGACAAGGAAAAGATATTAATTTTATTAATGCAGTAAATAATTCTTATAAAAATTCTTTAAAAAATATTTATTTTATTAATAAAAATTATTTTAATAATTTAAATTTTTCTAATAATTTATTAACAAAATTTAAATCTTCTAAATTATTAATAAAATCAAATTTTAATTTTGGAAAAGGAATAAAAAGTTCTACTTATTTAAAAAATATATTTGAATTAGCAGGAATTAATAATATAACTACTAAAAGAATAGGATCTAATAATAAATTAAATATTATTAATGCTTTAATAAAAAATTTTAATAATAATATTAATATAAATGTTTCTGATATTAATAATATCAAAAATTATAAATATTTTCTAAATGGGTTTAAAATTATTTAAATGAAAATTCGTAGCTCTGTAAAACGTTTATGTTCTAAATGTAAGTTAGTAAAAAGAAATAAACGTTTAATAATTATATGTTCTATAAAAAAACATAAACAAAAGCAAAAATAATTTAAGATGATTTTAAAAAACGAATTAAATTTTATTATTAAATCTAGAAAAAGAAATATTTTTATAAATTTAATAGATAAAAATTTTAATAAATTATTAAAAACTTATTGTTTTGGAAGTATAGGATTTAATAATAATAAAAAAAATACTCCTTTTGCTTTACAAACATTACTTTCAAAAGCAATTAAATATTGAATAGAATTACAATATTTAAATTGAAATATAATAATAGATGGTAATATATATTTAAATAGAATTTTATTATTAAATACGTTATTAAATACTTCTATTAAAAATAACAAATTAAATATTTTAACAATAAAAGATTTAACTTTTTATTCATTTAATGGATGTAGGCTTAAAAATAAACCTAAAAAATAAAAATTAAAACTATGTTAACTTTAAATCAATTATTAAAACATAAAAGAAAATCTAATACTAAAAATATAAAATCTATATTATATAATAAACCACAAATTAAAGGAATTTGAAAAAAAATTTTTACAATGGCTCCTAAAAAACCAAATTCTGCTCTAAGAAAAGTAGCAAAAATTCAATTAACAAATAAAACTGAAATAATTGCTTACATACCAGGAGAAGGATTTTCTTTTCAAGAGCATAATATAGTTTTAATAAAAGGAGGTAAAGTTCAAGATTTACCAGGTGTTCATTATAAAATAGTAAGAGGTGCTTATGAAGCTCTTGGAGTTAAAAATAGAAAAAATGCTAGATCTAAATATGGTACAAAAAAAATTTAAATACAATGAAAATTTAATATATAGTCCTTTGATTATATCATTAATTAATAAATTTCAAAAAAAAGGAAAAAAACATTTTGTTGAAAAAAATTTATTAGATTTATATAAAATATTAAATTGAAATTCTTTATTATGTTTTGAATATATTATAGAAAAATCAATTAATTCATTATTAATACCTATTATATTTTTTTCGAAAAAAAAAGCAAGTACTACTTATAAAATACCAATAAGAATTAATTTAACAGTTTCAATTTTAAAATCTTTAAAAATTTTAAATAATATTATAAAAAATAACTATAAAATTAAATTTTCAAAGGCTTTATATGTAGAACTTAATAATATTTTAAATAATAAAGGAATGGCAGTGTCTATGAAGCAAAAATTATTAAAACAAGCTCTTTTATTAAGAGTTTTTTCTAGTATAAATTAATTATATTTTTATTATATATATTTTTAAATGAAAAGAGAAATTTTTCAAAGAACAAAACCGCATTTAAATATAGGAACTATTGGGCATGTTGATCATGGAAAAACAACTTTAACTTCTGCTATTACTACAATCTTATCTCTTTATGGTTATGCAAAAGCTCGTAATTATTTTGAAATTGATTCTGCCCCTGAAGAAAAAGAAAGAAAAATAACTATTAATACTTCTCATATTGAATATGAAACTAAAAAAAGACACTATTCACACATAGATTGTCCTGGTCATGCTGATTATATTAAAAATATGATAACAGGAGCTGCTCAAATGGATGGAGCTATATTAGTAGTATCCGCAGTAGATGGTTTAATGCCTCAAACATATGAACATTTATTATTAGCTAAACAAATAGGAATAAAAGATATAGTTGTTTTTATTAATAAAGTAGATCAAATTGAAGACTCAGAATTATTAGAATTAGTTGAACTTGAAATTAATGATTTATTAACTGAATTAGGATTTAATTCTAATACTTCTTTTATATTAGGATCAGCTTTTGAAGCTTTAAAATATTTAGAAAAAAAAGATAAATATATAAAAGGAGAAAATACTTGGGTAGATAAAATTTTAGATTTATTAGATAGTATTGATACAAATATTAATACACCTACAAGAGAAACAGATAAACCATTTTTAATGGGAGTTGAAAGTGTAATTTCAATAACTGGAAGAGGTACTGTAGTAACAGGATTAATTGAACGTGGAAAAATAAAAGTAGGGGATTCTATTCAAATATTAGGTTATAATATTTCTAAAATTACTACTATAACAGGAATTGAAATGTTCCATAAAACTTTAATTGAAGGTTTTGCAGGTGATAATGTTGGAATATTATTACGTAATATTCAAAAAACAGAGGTTCAAAGAGGAATGGTTTTATCACAAGTTAATAGTATAAAATCACATTCTAAATTTATAGCTGAAACTTATATTTTAAAACCTAATGAAGGAGGACGTTCAAAACCTTTTTCAGAAGGATATAAACCTCAGTTTTATATTAGAACTACAGATATAACTGGTTCTATTATTAAAATAATATCAAATAAAACAAATAATTCAAATAACTCTATAGTTTTACCAGGAGATTTTATTTCTTTAGAAATAGAATTATTATATCCTATAGCAATAGAAAAAGGAATGCGTTTTACTATGAGAGAAGGAGGAAAAACAATTGGAGCAGGATTAATTACTAACATTATTTAAAATATAAATATTAATATGAAAAAATTTTTTAATTTTAATTCTTTTAAAAAGCACTTTATTTTATATTCAAATAAATCTAATTTAAATTTTTGGATTCAATTTTGTTTATTAAAATTATTAATTTTTAAATATAATAAATAATAATTGTTGAAAATCAGAATCGAACTGATGGCCTAAGGATCTTCAGTCCTTCGCTCTACCTACTGAGCTATTTCAACCTATATATATAATTATATATATTATAATTTTATTTTTGGGAAATAGCCAAGTGGTAAGGCAACAGATTTTGAGTTTGTCATCATAGGTTCAATTCCTATTTTCCCAGCAATATTATTTAAAGAACGCCCTTATTTTAAAGGTAAAATATAAGTCTCCAAAACTTTAAGATGAAGGTTCAAGTCCTTCCGGGCGTGAGATTAAAATTTTTTATAATAATTATAATATATAAACACAAATGTTAAAAAAAATAATAACTAAACTTAAAATTCAACTTAATGCTTCTAAAGCAACACCAAATTCATCTTTAGGATCTTTATTAGGTCCTTATGGTATTAATATAGTTAAATTTTGACAAGAATATAATACTTTAACAAAATCTTATTTAAATTTACAAGTTCCTGTTATAATTATTATATATTCAGATAAAAGCTATCTTTTAAAATTAAAATCTCCTACTACATATAGTTTAATTAAGAAATATTTAACAGGAATAAATAATAAACATTTAAGCAAAGAAAATTTATATAAAATAATTAGCTTAAAAGAAAATGAATTCCCTTTACTTTCTTATATTAAAATAAAGAATCATATTTATAAATTAGCTCATTCATTAGGAGTTTCTTATGATATATAAATATTTATATATATAAATTTTATAAAAACTATGATATTATCCAAATCAAATTTTACATTAAACTGCACAAAAGAAATTTTTAATATTTTATTTAAAGCAGAAGTAATAGCAAATACTTATTCACATAAATATATCGAACCTATTCATATTTTTATAGCTATTTACTTAACTGAAAATATTATATCTTCTTTATTATATAATAATAAAAAAATTTTAAACTATTTAATAAAACAATTTTTTATTAATAATTTAGTTTTAACTTCTGAATTTAGAATTAAAAAAATACCTTTTTCAATTGAAAGTTTAAAAATTTTAAATAATATATTTAAATCAAATAAGACTATAACATCTGTTGATTTAATATTATCTTTATTAAATAATGAAGATAATTTAATAAATTCTTTCTTAAATTTATTACCTTTTTCAAAAGCTGAAATAAAAAATTTAATAATTAGTAAAAAAACTATAAATTTTAATAGTTCTTTATTAGATAAATATTCTTATAAATTAGAATCAGAAATTGAAAATTTAAGCTTAATAGAAAGAAAACAAGATTTAAATTTAATAATAAATATACTATCAAAAAAAATAAAAAACAATCCTATTTTAATTGGAGAAACAGGTACAGGACGTAGTTCTATAATATACTCATTAATTAAAAAAATACAAGAACAAACAATAGATAATAATTTAAAAAATAAAGAAATTAGATTTTTAAATTTATCAAAATTATCTAAAATTTCTCAGTATAAAGGAGATATAGAAGAAACTTTTAATTCTTTAATTAGTATATCAAAAAAACATAAAAATTTAATTTTAGTTGCTTTAGATATAAATTATTTATTTAACTTATTTAATTCACAAAATAATTCTTCTGAAGAAATAAACTCCTCTTTAAATTTATTTAAAAATGCTTTTGAAAAAAATGAAATTCAATTAATTGGAATTACAACTCCTAAAGAATATTCAAAATTAATTAAAACGGATCCTAAAATAGAACAATTTTTTGATAAAATTATAATAGAAGAACCTAAAAATAAAGAATTATTTGA
This sequence comes from Nephromyces sp. MM_2019, assembly GCA_015657535.1. Lineage (NCBI taxonomy): Eukaryota > Apicomplexa > Aconoidasida > Nephromycida > Nephromyces > Nephromyces sp. MM_2019. Next base: position 16,505 of record JADHZB010002141.1, on the reverse strand, counting down.
TATAGTAACTGAAGCTAGTAAATCATTAGAGAAATTTCATAATATTAAATTTTCTCCTTTTATTATTAATGAAACTATAAATTTAAGCAAAATATATTTAAAAAATAAAATTTTTCCTCAAAAAGCTTTAGAAGTTTTAGATTTAGCATCTACATATCAATTAAAAAATTCAACTTTTAAATTTTTAGAAATTAATTTTATTTATAAAGCTATTTCTAATTTATCTAAATTACCAGAAAATATTATTAATAAAACTAATAATAAAAACGATATAATTTTAACTTTAGAAGATAAATTAAAAAAATTAATTTTTGGACAAGATAAAGCTATTGAACAAATAACTAATACTTTAAAAATAGCTTATTTAGGATTAAAACAAAAAAATAAACCTTTAGGAAGTTGGATTTTATGTGGTCCAAGTGGAACTGGAAAGACAGAGCTTTCTAAACAGTTAGCTAAAATTTTATTTGGATCTGAAAAAGAAATGATACGGTTTGATATGAGTGAGTATATGGAAAAACATTCTTTATCTAGATTAATAGGAACACCTCCTGGATACGTAGGTTATGGAGAAGGAGGACAACTTACTGAAGCTGTTAATAAAAAACCATATTCTGTTTTATTATTTGATGAAATTGAAAAAGCTCACCCAGATATAAGTAATATAATGCTACAAATTTTAGATGATGGTAGACTTACAGATTCTAGTGGTAAACATGTTGATTTTTCAAATACAATTATTTTATTTACAAGTAATTTAGGATGTCCAAAAACTAATAATAATTTTATTGATAGTTATGAAAAATATTTATCAAAAAGTATTTCAGAAGCAGTTTCAAAACATTTTAAACCTGAATTTTTAAATAGATTAAATGATATTATTATATTTAATCCTTTAGGAATTAATAATTTAACCTTTATTATGAGTAAATTTTTACATTTATTACAAGAACAATTAATTGAAAATAAATCTAATATATCAATATTAATTAATAAAGAAGTAAAATTATTTTTATCAAAATTAGCTTATAATCCTATTTATGGAGCTAGACCTTTAAAAAGATTAATTGAAAAATTAATTGAAAAACCAATAAGTGATTTATTAATTAAATTTACTTTTAAAGATCCTCATACTATTTCATTTTTATTAGATAAAACTGATAATAAATTAATTTATCAAATAAAAAAAATAAAATAATCATAAATTTATTAATGCAAGTATAGTTTAATGGTAAAATTATAGCCTTCCAAGCTAGTGTTACGGGTTCAAGTCCCGTTACTTGCTAATTATATAATTAATTTATATTTAATAATTCTATATTTTAATGATAGCTATATATAAAAATAAAAAAAATTCTAATACAAAAACAATTAAATTATTTAAACAAACTCATTTATCAAAAAAAAATAAAATAGGAATATATAATTCTAAAAATAAAATATTTTTTTTCGAGCCTAAATATATTTCTAATTCTTTAAAATTTGGGCATAAAATAAGTAAAAATTTAATTAGATTAATATTAAAAGATTTAAAATCTTAATAAGGAGAAATGGCAGAGTAGGTCTATTGCATCTGACTTGAAATCAGAAGAATTATTTAAGTTCCGTGAGTTCAAATCTCACTTTCTCCTGTAATTATTTTATATAAATGTATTATTACTAAATAATGGTTTCTTTTTATAAAATTAGAAATAAACAATTTAAACAAAGATATTTAAAAGCAGGTAAATTATCTTATAAACATAGAAAACAATCTTTAAGATCTAATTTTAATATTTTTAAAATAAATAAAATTTTAAAATTAAGAGATTTTAATTACTCTATATTTAAATACAAAATACATAGTTTAAATATTTTATTAAATCAAAAATTTCAGTATTTATTATTAGATCCTTATATTTTTAATTTAATATTTAAATTAAATAATAATAATAAAAAATTAATTTTAGAACAATTATTTAATTTAATAAATTTTTATATTTAAAATTTCCTTGTAAAAAAGCAGTATTTAAAATTTCTAATATTACTTTAATAGAAAAATAATTTTTATTATTAGCAGGAATAGGTAAGTTTACTAAATTATAATTTGAATTAGTATCAACTATACTAATAATTAATTTATTTAATTTTTTTGCTTCATTTAAAGCATTTATATCTTTATTTATATCTAAAATAAAAATACTTTCAGGTATAGTTGTAATATTTTTTAAAATATTAAATTTAAAATTCAATTTTTTATATATTTTAAATAATTTATTTTTAAATTTTTTATTTAAATTAAATTTATTATTTTCAATGCTTATTATAACATTATAAAACCAATTTAATAATAAAATATTTTGCTCTATTACTTTCCAATTTGTTAAAGTTCCAGGTATAAAATATTTAGTTAAGTAAAATTGATTTGTTATTAAAGCAGATTTTTCAATTAAAATTTGATATTTAGATATAGAATCTATAAATAATATATTCTCATTATAAATTCCTAATTTATAAAATAATATATAAGATTTTAATAAATATTTATAAGTTTTAATTATATCAATAATACATATATTATTTATGATTTTATAAATAAATTTTTGTTTATAAGAGGACAAACTTTTTTTAGAAGAATGTCCTATTTGTACTCCAGAATTAATTAATTCTTTTAAGGAAATTAAATTCATATTATAAATAATTTTTTTAAATAATAGTTTTATTAAAAAATCGATACCAACCAGAACCAGTAGGAATTAAATCAGATAAAATTAATTTGGCTTTTAAATCTACTAACCAATCTATTTGATTTTCTAAGGCAGATTTAATTAATATACGTATTGTATTTTGAAAACTAGCGGCAGTTAAAAACCCAGAGGATGCTAATATAGACTTAGAAATACCTAATATCATAGGAGTATATATTATTTTATTATTTCCATGTAATATATAAGATAAATTAGTTAAATGAACAATATTTAAAGGTAGTATATCTTCGCTTTTAAAAAAACTATTTCCTGAGTTTATAATTTTTACGCATGAAGTCATTTTTTTTGCTAAAATTTCAAAATGAATTATAGGTATTTTAATATTATTAGATAAATATTGTTTATATAAGGATTCTATAATAATATTGAATATAAAATTAAATGATATTTTACTGGATTTAAATTGATTAAAATATTTAGATAAACTTTTAAATTTTAATTCTAATATTAAAGCAGGATTATATGTATTATATAAAGCTATATCCCCACCAGAAATTATAGAAGTAGATTCTAATAAAAAATAATTAAGGTTATTAGAAATACCTAAAGAAACATTATATTTATTTATATTATCAAAAGTTAAGCATTTATTTATAAATATTTTATTAGTTTCATCATAATTATTATAAGATATTTTATCTATTAAATAACCATCATTAATAATTAATAAATTATAAGATTTAATTTTAGACTCAAAAATTGTTTCTATATATTGTAATCCTGAAATAATATCTGAGGATTTTTTAGGGGAATTTAAATTAGAATATAAAGTTTTTAATATATTATTAGTATTTAAAAAATAAAAATTATTAATATTATTATAAATATTAATATATTTTAATAATTTTAAATTCATTTCTTTTTCTTTAGGAGATTTACTAGAGTATATTAAATTATTTTCAATATAAGATTTATTTGCTAAAATTATATTTTTATGTAAATTATTAATTTGAGTATGCTTAGGAATTAAAAAAGAATTATATTTATTTTTATTTTTTATATTTGAATTAATTAAATTATTATCAAAATTTACTAATTTATAATATTTATTGTCTATTATAGAAATAGGTTCTGTTTTATTAATAAAATTAATGAAATAACTTTTATTTTTATAATTTAAAAATTCATAATTATCATATTTTACTTTATAATTTAAATTTTTAAGTTTATTTTTAAAATTAAATAAGTTTATATAATTAGTTATAAATTTAAAATTATTGTTTATAATATAATTTTTATATAAAATTAATATAGAATTAAATTTTTTTAAAAAATATATTTGATTATTTATAGTTTTCATATTTATATATTAAATTTTGTTTTTAATTTTAAATTATTATTAAATATATTAAATTTAAAAGTTTTTAGTTTAAAATTTAAATTAAAAATTAATTTAGAAAATTTTAAAACAAATCCTTCTCTAATAATTAATGTATTTAAATATATATTATTAAAGTTTGATATAATTTTAGAATTTTTATTTAAATAAGCTGTGTTTAAAAATTTATAATATATAATATCATTATTTAAAGTTTTTAATATCCATTGATTAACTTTATTTTGTGTTAATAATACTATCAATTTATTATTAATAATTTCATATGAATCTTTAAAACTTAATTTTTGAGGTAATATATAATTTTTTTTTAATAATTTTGTATATTTTTCTATTATATAAATAGGTATTATTTGATTATTATTATATATGCTTTTTATATTATAATTTAAATAGTCATATTTTAATTTAACTATTTTTTTTACATTATAAAAATTTCAATATTTTTTATATTTATTATAATTATCTTTTATAACTCCTTTTTCTTTAAAAGAAATTAATTCTGAATTAATATTATTATATAAAATAAAATTAGTTTGAAATTTTTTCTTTAAAACTAAAATTTTCATATTCAAACTTAAATTTGAATTAAATTTATTAAAAATAATATTTTTATTAGATTTAAATTTATTATTAATTTTAGTAAAAACACCTCCTGTATGAAAAGTTCTTAAAGTTAACTGTGTACCAGGCTCTCCTATTGTTTGAGCAGCTAATACCCCAACAGATTCTCCTAAATTATTTATTTTATTTTGAAATCCAAAACAATTATTACATATATTTCTTCCAGATATTCAATTATAAATACCAGATATATTTAATTTTAAATAATTAATTTCTGGAAATAAAGAAGAATTTATAGGTAAATTTTTTATTTTTGTTGAGTATTTAATATATTTTTTTAAGTCTAATCCACTTTTTAAATATTTTCCTTTTAAATAATATTCATTTTCAATTAAATTTCCTTTTATATCTAAAGAAGGTATATAAGAAATATAATTTTTTGTACCACAGTTATACTCTTTTATTATTATATTTCTAGATACTTCAACTAATCTTCTTGTTAAATAACCAGAATCTGCTGTTTTTAAAGCAGTATCAATAACTCCTTTTCTAGTTCCATAACAAGAAATAAAATATTCATATAAATTTAAACCTCTATTAAAATTTTGCATAATAGGAATTTCATATAAATACCCATTGATATTAGATAAATAACCTCTAAAACCTATTAATTGTAATAATTGACTCCAGTTAGCTTTAGCACCAGAGTTAATCATAAAATGTAAGGAATTTGAAACTGGATTTAAATTTTTATAAGTATTAATAAATTCAAAAAATTTATTAAATGATTGGTTATTTTTTTTATTAATATCAAAAATTTTTAATATATTAGAAGAGTAACTCCATAAATAAGTATTTTTTAAATTATTATTTTTTCTTAATAAAGGAGCCAAATAAAAATAACTTTTAAAATTTTCTAAATTTAAAGAAAAAGAATAATTCAATGCGTATTCAAAACCTAAAAACATTAATTCTTGTAAAAATTGAGAACTTGTTCTATAAGAAAAAGAATTAATAATAGATTTTTCTAATAAAAATTGATTTTTACTATTATTTAAAAATTGAAATTTAAAATTCATTTTTTATTTTATATATTGAATTAGCATTTGTATAATTTTTAATTAAAATTTTTCCAGGACTAGTTAATATAAAATTATAAAAATTTTTTTTATATAATATAATTTTATATTTTACCCAAGAAAAAGAATTTATGTCTATTAAATTATTAAAATAACTATATAACATATCATCATTATTTATGAAATATAAATATTGCTTATTAAAATAATTTAATCCTAATGTTAAATAATATAATCCTAAAACCATATTTTGTGTTGGTTTAAATAAGTTTTTATTTTTTTCTAAAGATAAAATATTCTTTTCAGAGTCTAATTTATATTTAGCTTCATATTGACTTATTTTACTAATAGGAATAAAAATACCCATTTGGTCCCCATCAAAATCTGCATTAAAACTTGAACAAGCTAAAGGAAATAATTTTAAAGCTTCTCCTTCAATTAAATAAGGTTTAAATGATTGAATATTCATTTTATGTAAAGTAGGAGCTCTATTTATTAGTAATGTATTTTTTTTTGTAATTTTTTGTAAAATTTGTTTTAATATTCTAGTTCTATATTCAATAATTGTTATTGATTTTAAATAATTATGTATTTTTTTATTTTTAGTAAAAATATTTATTAAAATAGGTTTATATAAATTAAAAGCTAATTCATAAGGAATACCTATTTTACCTATTATTAAATCAGGACCTGATACAATAACAGATCTACCTGAAAAATCAACACGTTTTCCTAATAAATTTTGTCTAAAATAACCAAATTTACCTTTTAAAAAAGAAGATAAATTAACTAAAGGTCTTTCAGGAATATCTTGTTTTAAATTTAAAAAATGTCCAAATAAAGAATCTATTGTTTTTTGTAACATTTGTTTCTCAATAATTTCAAAAATAGCAGGTATAAATTGTCTTAATTCTAACCATCTTTTTAATCTATTATTTCTTAAAATAATTAATCTATAATAATTATTTAAAGGAGACATTACAAATAAATTACCTTTTTCTAATTTAGTAAAAGGCCTTAATGCTGGAGGTAATACAGGTAATTTTGTTATAAAAAGCCATTCAGGTTTTAATTTACTAATAAAAAATAAATGTAAAATTCTAGCTCTTTTTATTAATTTTAATCTTTCAGTATAATTTTTTTCAATAATAATTGATTCTCTAATTTTATTTAATTCATTTAATAAATTTAAATTTTTTAATTTATTATATAAAATTTCATTACCAATTAATAAATTAGAAAAATTAGAATCTAAATTTTTTAAATTATTATTTAAATTTTTAAATTGATTAAAAGATTGACTTTTAATTTTTGAAAGTATATCTTTTGTATTAAAAAATTTATTATAATATAAAATTTGTTCTAATTTTTTATTTGATATATCTAATAATGTTGATAAAACATTACCGTATCCTTTTAAATACCAAAAATGTACTATAGGAGTAATTAAATTAATAAATCCTAAATTATACCTTCTAATTCTATTATCATTTAATTCAGAATCTCATTTTTCACAAATACTACCTGGAATTAAATTATTTATAAAAATACCATTATATAAACCACATTTACATTTCCAAGAATTAATAGGCCCAAATAATTTTTCTCAAAATAAACCATTTTCTTCAAAAATATATTTATTAAAATTTATAGTAAGTGGTTCTGTAACTTCACTTATTATAATTTTATTATTTATTTTTCTTTGTCACCAAGAATAAATTTTTTCTGGAGAAGTTATAGATAACTTAAAAATAGGAATTTTATATATCATAATTTATATTATAATTAATTATTATTTATTTTATTCAGAAATAACTAAAGCTTCTATATTTAAAGCTAAACTTTTTAATTGATTTAAAACTAGATAAAAAGATTCAGATAAAACAGAATTTTTTAAAGGTAAATTATATAATAAATATTCTTGTAAATTAAATCTTGCTTTAATATTATCAGATTTAAATGTAAATAACTCTTTTAAATTATAAGCAGCTCCAAAAGCTTCTAAAGCCCAAACTTCCATCTCACCAAATCTTTGAGCTCCTTTTTTAGATCTACTTTTAATAGGTTGTTGAGTTATACTAGAATAAGGTCCTATTGTTCTATAATGAACTTTTTCTTTAACCATATGTATTAATTTAGTATAAAAAGAAGTTCCTAGTAATCCAGTTCCTTTTAAAAATTCCCCTGTTTTACCATTAAAAAGATTACTTTTACCAAAATTATAAGAATTAAAATAAGATATTCCCTTATAAAAATTAACTTGTTTTAAATAATTGTATAATAAAGTCTTTAAATAATTAGATCCTAATTTACTATTTAAATTATTTTTTAATAATAATCTTTTATTTAAATAATAGGAGCTTAAACCAAATAAGCTTTCATATAATTGCCCTAAATTCATTCTTGAAGGAACACCTACAGAAGTTGTTATAATATCTGGAGTAATTGAATCTTCTGTATAAGGTAAATCAACTTCATTTGCTATATGAGCAATTACTCCTTTATTTCCATAACGACCACATAATTTATCTCCTATTTCTAAAATTCTTTGTTTAATTATAAAAATTTTAAATTTTAAATAAGAATTAGAATCTTTAAATATATTAGGATTTGAAAATAATTCTATCTTTGCAACACGTCCTGCATTTCCAGATGTTACTGATATAGAAGTATCTTTAATATTTCTTAATTGATATCCAAATAATACAAATAAAAATTTACCTAAAGATTCTTGTTTATTTGTTAAATTAAATAATCTAATTTTTGCTCATATAAGATCATCTTCTAATACTTTAGATCCTTCTTTAACTATACCAAATTTATCTAAATTTCTTTTAGAATAATTTGTATATTTAGGTACTTTATTAGTTGTAATTTCTGAAAAATTATTAATATCATATAAACAAGAAATATCATAATAATTTAAATGTAAAGATGTAAAAATATTATTTTGAATTAAATTTTTATTAATTATTAAAGCATCTTCAAAATCATACCCTAAATAAGATCCATATAATACAAAACAATTATTTCCTATACTAAATTCATTGTCTATGAAATCCTGAGAGTTTGCTAATAATTGTCCTGGAAAAACTCTTTCTCCTGGCCAAACTAAAGGAGTATAATTAATTAAAGTATTTTGATTTGAAAATTGATAATTAGGTAAATAATAAGTTATTTCTCTATTTAATAAATCTCTTATTATAATTTTATAAGAAGAAACGTAAGTTATAATTCCTTCTTGTAATGAATATATATTATTATTTTTTCTAGATAAAATTTGTTGAGCATTAGTTGTAATAAGAGCTTTTTGTTTATAAATTAAAGGTAATGATTGCATTTGCATTTTTGCTCCCATTAAACTTCTAGTAGGTTCATTATGAATTAAAAAAGGAATTAAATTTTGGGAAATAGAAAATATTTCAGATTCTTGAATTATATTTTCTTTATTTAAAAAATTTTTTTCTAAATAATTTTTATAAAATATAATAGAATTTAAAGATAAAGATTTAATATTTTTTCTTATTAATTTTGAATTTAAAGTTATATTATATTTTTCTTGTTCTATTGAATTAATAGTTTTAATTTTAAATGTTTTTATATTAGATTTTAAAGGCGTAGTAATATAAGATTTATTTATAATAACATTTTGTGGTAAATATACTACTAAACCACTATTTAACCCCTCACTTGTATTAATTAAACATATTTTTCCTAATTCACTTGTTCTTATATCTCTTAAATTAAATTCTCGCATATTAACTTTATTACTTTTAATTAATTTAAATTTATGCATAATTTCTGATAATGAATTTATTTGATCTAAATATTGAATTAAAGGATGTATATTGAATTGATCTTTAAAATTATATATATTTTGCTTATTATTTATAAAACTAATAAAATTAAAATTAGAGTTATTAATGTTTTTTAAATTAGTAAATAAAAAATTTAATCTTTTTTCTAGTATAATATTTATTTGTTCTAAAAATATATCTGTTATAGTTTCCAATTTTTTATTACTAAAATTATCTAAATCAGTAAGATTTCTTTTATTAAATTTAAAATCAATTAAAAAATCTAAAATATTAATTAAATCTTTTGGTAAGTATGTTAAATTATTTCTAAATTCAAACCCAAATCTATTATCTAATTTTTCTTTTTCTACCCAGCTAATAGAATATTTTATTTTTGAATTATATAAATTTAAATATTTAGATAAATTAGAATTAATATTTCCAAAATATAAAGTTAATTCTTTTAAATGTTTTGTATAAAAAGGTATATTTTTTGAAATAATATTATATTCTTTTATAGTGTTCAATAATATTTGTTTTAAAAATATAGAATTTCCATATCTAGATAAATTAATAATATCTTTATTAGTAATACCTAAATAATGTAAAAATATAATAAAATCTATTTCTATTTTTTGCTTAAAATTATATATTTTAAACATATTATTTTTTAATTCTATATTAATTAAATGTAAATTATTAAATAATAAAGATGCTTTATAAATATTATAATTATTTTTTTTAATTATATTAAAATATAAACCAGAATCTCTTTTAATTTTAGAAACAAATACTTTTTTTAATCCATTTAAAATTAAATTATTTTGAGAATCTATTTTAGGAAATTTAAATAAATTAAGATTAAATTTTATATGTTTTTTATCATAAATTAATTCTAAAGGTAAAGTTGCTTCATAAAAAGGATTAATTTTATTATTAATATAATATAAATTTTTTATTTCATACTTATTAGTATTAAATTTTAAATCTTTAATATAAAATTTTATTAAAATATTATTATAAAAAATTGATGTAGGTATTAATTTATATAACTTATTAATTAAATTTACTTTTAAAAATCTAAGATAATTAGATACAAGGGTTTCAGTGTTTTTTATAGAAAATGATAATAATGAATATTGCATTTTAATTAAAAAGTTTTATATTTTTAATTTTTGGATTCCAAATAGGAATTTTAATATATCCTTTAGTTTTTAAAAATAAATTAGATTTTCTTTGTTTTAAAACTATTCCTTTATTATAAGAATATTTTAATTTATTTTTATCAAAGGTTAAATTAATATATTCAATTTGTGATTTAATTGGTATATATAAAGGTATTTTACTGCTAATATATTTAAATTTTTTTGTTTTATAAAAAAGTTGTTTATTTTTAATATTTATATATATCATATTTATTTAATATTAATTAAATTATTATTCTTAAAAGAATATAGTCCTAATATTCTATAATATTTTATTACTTTTTTAATAAATTTAAATTTACTACTTTTAATATTAATTAAAGATTTTTTTTTTAAATTAGTATTTTTATATAAATAATGTTTATAAATATTTTTATTTTGAGTATATAAATTTAAAGAATTCATTTTGTTTATAATTTTATCCTAAAGCTTCCTCAGTTCTTAATGAAATTAATAGTGGAATTTCTACTCCAAATTCTAAAGGTAATCTTTCACAAACATTATAGCAAAAACCATATATTAATAATGTTACTGCTGTTTTAAAACTAATACCACGTTGCATAAATAAAAATAAAAATTCTTCATCTAATTTAGAAATAGAAGCTTCTTGTTTAATAATAGCAGTAGAATTTGATACTTTTGTATAAGGAAATGTAGCAGTTAAAGCTTTTGAACCTATTAATAATGAATCACATTCTGTATGATTAAATACTTTATAAGCACTAGGTTTAATATCTACTAACCCTCTATAAACATTTAAAGAAGAATTTAAAGAAATACTTTTTGATATTATTTTACTTTTAGTATTTGATCCCAAATGTGTCATTTTATTTCCTGTATCTGCTTCTTGTACCCCAGATAATAAAGAAATAGAATAAAACTCACTAGAAGAATTATTTCCTTTTAATATAGTAGAAGGATATTTCCATGTTATAGAAGATCCTATTTCAATTTGAGTCCATTCTAAAGAAGCACCTTCAAAACAAATACCTCTTTTTGTTGTTAAGTTATATAAACCTCCTTCTCCTATTTGATTTCCTCTATACCAATTTTGAATTGTAGCATATTTAATTGAACTTTTTTCTTTAGCTATTATTTCTACGATAGCAACATGTAACTGAGATTCACTATATAAAGGAGCAGTACATCCTTCTAAATAAGTTAAACTTGAATTTTCAGCAGCAATTAATAAAGTTCTTTCAAATTGAGCAAAATTTTCTGAATTAGTACGAAAATAAGTAGATAAATCAAAATTACATTTAATATTTTTAGGAATGTAACAAAAAGAACCCTCACTGAATATAGCAGAGTTTAAAGCTGAGAAAAAGTTATCGTTATTAGAAACTACTGTTCCTAAATATTTTTTAATTAAATAAGGATATTTATTAATAGCTTTGAATAAAGGTATAAATATTATTCCTGTTTTTGATAAAAAAGGTTCTATAATATTTGAAATAGAAACACTATCGAAAACTAAATCAATTGCCGTATTAGTTAATTTTTCTTGTTGCTTAGTAGAAATTCCTAGTTTTTCAAAAGTAGTTTCTAATTCATTTTTAATATTATCATCTTCAATTTTAATAGGAGCTGAATAATAAGATAATTTATCATAATTTATATCTGGAACTTCAAAAAATGACCAGTCAGGTTGTCTTAAAGAATTAAGTTTTTTTAAAGAATCCATACGAAAAGATTTTATAAAATCAGGTTCTTTTAATTCTTTAATAATTTTATTAATAGTAGAAGAATTTAAACCTCCTGTAATATTATAACTATTAATATTAGTTTTAAAACCATATTTATAAGGTTGGTTTAAAATTGAATTTGTGTTCATTTAACAATATATATATTTATTTAAATTTTTATATAAAATAATAAAATATAAGATAAGATACTCATTTTTCAAAATATCTTATCATTATATAGAAGGGGGTTATTTACTAATTTAACTATAAAAATATAACTATTTTAATATAGCTTAGTAGCTAGTGAAGAGAT